>JAXQQM020077635.1:0-14772 GCA_034641835.2 Pinus albicaulis | reverse complement strand
CACTATACCCTGGCCACTATACCAACCTCTCCCCACCTTAGGACTACCACACCTCTTTGGATGTAGTTCGCCGATGCACGAGCCAACCACAACGATTACCTTCTCCTTTAATTGTGCATTATCCCTCGGCGGCACAGAAAGGACACATCCATTCCCATTGGAATTCCCCTACGATGTCGACATGACGGAGTCTTCAACCACTATCCTCTACCTATCATCATCTATGAGATCCATGATGGAATACCCCTCCTATACTTCCCCCTTCGTGTTTCGTGAGCTCCCTTTAAGCGGTCGCCCTGGCTCAACATCGATGGATCCTTCATCTGCCTCATCTGCTTGTTTGTGCAAATCGTGGCCGATGCGCATGTGAACCTATCTTCTCATGATGATGAGTCAGGTAGCTTCGCCGCGTTAGGTGGTTTTTCTTCCACCAGTCAGCACATATTCTATCATGATGACGACATTATGTAATCAATCACCACCCCTAATTTTATCTACCCCCCTTACATTGAACCCATACATTCAAACCACATACAAATTGTGGCCATTACGTTGACACCCAATGTTTGGGTAAGGGGGCACCCATATTTGAGAGTCCAGGGGAAGAAATTCTCCACAAATCTCCTAGTGTATCTGGTCGTGTCAACTCTAGTACCATTATTCTTCCCCATTTATAAGAATCCCTAGAGTCCCATATCACTTCAAGTCACTCTAGGGATGATACCCCTCATCATTCCTTCATCTTACATCAGCTGCTCACAGTCCTTGAACATTGTTGTTAACCCTTCTATATTTTCTTCATTGGCTTTGTTCATTATATCCAAATCCACTCTTTCGGATAGTGACACCATGTATGCAAACCTAGAAATTTAGTCCATTTTATTCATATATGCAATACGAAAAGAGATTGGTAATCCTCCATTCCCTTTCTCGAATTGCATTGATCTATTCTTTCCACATAAGATAACCATAATGTAAAAAAATGGCAAACAACATTATAAAAATTTGTTTAGATTCCTCTTTTCTGAATACATTTGGCATGAACATAACATGGTCGGGGGAACCTAGGCCCCTATACCTTCTCATAATCCTCTTGAGGATTTACTGTCTATTATACTGAAGGCTTGAATCCATTTTTTTAGCACTTGGAACACTATGGCGCTCCACAAAATCATCTAGCTAGGGGCATTATTCCCGCCTTTTCATACCAGATCACTCCCCTCCATCACATATGCTTGGGGGAAGTATCCCATGCTTTGGGGCATGATGGCACCCCGTCCCACCTTCTTACTTTATTTTCATAAGTCTCAGCCTAGACCCCATCACTCTAGGTATGGTCAACTATCCTCCCATTCCTTGGATGGTTTATCCTACCAGCTCCTCCCGTGAGCCACATATCATAGATGCTTGATACCCTTTCTTAAAATATTCTACTTTATGTGATACCATACTTACCACTTGGTCCCCATATTTGACTTGGTGGGTAGTGATGATTCTAGATCTTCTCTAGTAGTTCATTCCCGTATTCCTTTATTACCTTGATTCTTCACTAGGAACCACCCTTCCAAGAAGCATTAAGGCCATCTTTAAATAAATAAAGCCACCTACCTGAAAGTCATGGATCCTAATTTGAATGGTATATTTGTTTTCTATGATTGCCGCAAGATTTAGGGCCTTGTCTCCTCTCTACATTCACCACAAGCTACACTTGCAAATGAATCATATTGGAGGTAAATTTCCTTATTTAAAATTAAAACTTCATATTTTTCTTTCACCAATTACGATGAAAATGTAGCTTAGTTTGACAAACCATCAACACCATTGTAAAGCTCTCACCGATCTTTCAAATGGGTATCCTTTCATTTTTTGTGATTTGACTCTTCACCCCAAATATTTTTTCCAAGAAGGGTCACATCACCACTTATCAAAATCGAATTTCTTCACTAGCACCAATTGTACTTGGGGCACCACTTTGCCTTCATACTTGTCCATGCTCATGTTGATTTTTTTCATGAGTAACCATCTTGTACTCATGTTTTTATGACCCCCACCAGGCCCATTTTGTGTGGCAGCATCATCAATTCGCCCTTTTCAGAGCATTCGGTTGAGTCATCATCACATCCATGGAGTCTATCCTAAATCCCTTGGTTTCCTACCATAGTCTTCCATCATTCGCCTTTTATTGATTGCGGTAATGGGATCTTGATGCACATGTTTCTTAGTTCAGACACACGATAAAATCTGAGTTGTTTCATTTTAATTTCCATTTCCAACCTCTCTGGAAAAGGAGGATGGACTATATGATATGAGGAAGGTTCTTGTGGCCTTGAGGTGGATGGTTTTGCTGGTTGAGGTGTGGTTTCCTCTCCAGGAGTTTCTAAGGTATATTCCTCTACAATATCCTCAATTATTTCGGCCCGAGTCACCACTTTTCGCTACCTGAGCTTAATCTCCCGCAACTTCACAAGTAATTCCTGCAACTCTACAAGAACATACATTTCCTACATATACGTAGGATATTACTATAACATAGGGTCGGAAAATTCCTACATCGTCTGAGGTGCAACACAGTAGGTATGAAAAGTGCGATAAGTGACCAATCCAATTTTTTGAGTGGATCAAATGGTTTTATTTTTGGGATTAGACAATGGTTGAGCAGGAATCTGTGCGGTACGACATTGATTTGGTGGAGCAGTCAATTGAAGTTGTTGTTGTGGTTCTATCATTTGTGGCGGTGTAGGCTGTGAATACAAATTTTGAGTTGGGAAAATTTTTGTAGTAGGATAAGAATAGTTCCCCTGCCAAGGTTGTTGAGGAGGCTAAGGCTTCTAGGGCATTGGAACATTCCACATTTTATTTTGAGCATAAGGAAATTGAAAATTTTACTGTGACACACCTGTAGGACATGGCTGCCATGGCCTCTGAGGTGTCGTTGCATAAAGTGCATTAACATCTCATTGATCTGCTATGTATGCTGCTTTAATTTTAGGAAGAGAAGGATATTGATCAGTGGAATGGTCAGCCTCACAAATTCGACATACCTCTATACTATCATTAAGGCATTCCCTTAGAGCATGTTTCTTCTTGCATTTGGAGTAGAACACTACCAAGGCTTTCTCCAATTCATCTTGTTTCTCCCATCTCTTCTTAGCCTACAAAACATCTAATTTTGAAGATAAAGTGCTAAGAATATCAGTTTTAAAATTTTCAAATAAATTACCCATTTCAACTCTGGTTACACCAGCTCTGGCAACTGATTTGACAAGCTTGGAAGAAGGATATCCTGGTCCTCCTCCAACCTTGTAATTTCCTCTTCAATATATTTTAAAAATCTCACATACATCATCATAACTCAACTTTGATACATCACTTGGCCCCATTAGATTTAAGACCCCTGGATATTTTGGTCTAATTGCCCTAAGAAAAATGTTTCTCTTGGTCTCTTTATCCAATTTATTCACATTGGATCTCCACAAATTATATTTCAACCTTTCTACCAAATATTCAAGACTCTCCCCTTCCTTTTGAGTCATCCCAAAAATATCTTCTCTAAGGTCTCTGGTCTTACAGTAGTCTTGGTACTTTCTCAGGAATACCCTCTTCAATTCTCTCCAAGTTGAAATGGAGTTTGACCCCAACCCCATAAACCACCTGAGAGTTTCATGCGTTAATGTAGTAGGAAACAACTTCAGCTTCTAAGCATTGGAAGAATATTCATAGCTCTGATACAACACACCAAATTAGAATAGGAAGGCATATGGATCCTCGCTAGAAGTACCATGAAAATTAGGCAAGGCTGATGGAGGAATTTTTTCCATCTAAGTAGCTCCACCAGTCTCCTTAATAGGAAATTCAAATGTAACTAGTTTCTCCTCAGTCTCACCAGTGCCTTCTAGATGAACCATATTAGTCCAAGAAAGAGTGGGAGCTTGGAAGGCTATAGATTCCTCAGAGTCAATGGTATGGAACTCTGGTTCTTTAACATGGTTCACATGGAACTCCTCTTCCGAATGACCGCTGAGCAAATATGTTGTCTTTATTGTAAGGGGAGACTCAAGATGGACAACAATGGAAGACTTTCCATTAAAGGATTCTACTGTGGAATTTTGAATCTTCTTCGGACTACAGACCTCTTTTTCAATTTTTTCTTCCTTTACTGCCTTGTTTCTTGCAAACTTCCTTTTTCTACTAGTGTATTCGTAAATTAAATGGTGCTCACACCACCACAAAAAAATGTAGGAAATATTAGACCATATTCATCTAATATTCAAAAAAAAAAAAACTTACCAAACAATCAGAACAAGACTTTGGTGAGTTTCTAACCTTATGGGTACGTGGGCTTTGCCCTTCATCTTTACACTTTGACTCCCCCAGTCTTGAAAAAAAAATCAACAAAACAAAACTAAAACACTTTCAGTATCATCAGTTAACACCTTCCCAGCAACAACGCCAAAATGTTGAGTCAAATTATATGCTTATAATTTTCCATTCATGAATTGTCAACAAAAGAAGGTAAACTGATGAGATGCAGTGCAAAGTATATGCAAGTTGATTAATTCAAGTGTTAATAAATTATACACACATCAACTAATGCTTCTTTCCTATGTCAATACTTGCTAGAAATGGCTATGGAGTGGCATGTATCATCCCTCTACAACACTTAGGATTGCTGATATTGATCATGAAAAGATAAATATCAAACAACAATCAACAACTCATGCTTCTTTCGTGTATCAATACTTTGCAGAAATGGCTATGGAGTGGCATATATCATCCCTCTACAACAATTGAGTTTGTTGATATTGATGCAGGAAAAGATAAAAGATAAATTGTAATCAAGAATCCAACTTAAAAAGAATGAATCCAAACATTGATCAAATGAAAATAACTCATTAATATAAATAATTAAATCACTTAACGAATTAATATTTTGTTGCAAGAAATGCAGAAAGAAAGCATTAGTTGTATACATGAATTATTAAGGCATAAACAAAACAAAAATAAAACACACAAACTATGCTGTGGGAGTTGCGAGCAAAGGGAGACCTCCCTCACTCACAACTCCTTCAAAATTTGAAGAGGATGCTCAGAAAGATAAACAAAACATAAACTATTTTATTAATCTGGAGTTTATAGTCCGATATCTTGCTATCAATATCAATCTCAACCCAACCCCCCTGCAAAGCAAAATACATCTAAAATATACATTTCTTGAAGCTCATATTTGGCTTGAACAAAGTAGATCACTATTCTAAGCCTCTAGCCAATGATCCAGATACAAATTGACAAGTATGTTAAGTCTAATCTTTCCTACCAAATCTTCAAGACTCTCCCCTTCCTTTTGAGTAATCCCAAAAATCTTTTCTCGGAGGTCTCTGGTCTTATAGTAGTCTTGGTATTTTCTTAGGAATAATTTCTTCATTTCTCGCCAAGTTGCAATGGAGTTTAACCCCAACCCCATAAACCACCTGAGAGCTACAACTTTTAATGTAGAAAGAAACAACTTCAGCTCCTGAGCATTGAAATAATAGTCATAGCTCCAACACAACACATCAAATTCAAATAGGAAGGCATTTGGATCCTTGTTATAAGTACCACAAAAATTAGGAAAGGCTGAGGGAGGAATATTTTTCATCTAAGTAGCTCCACTAGTATCCTTAATAGGAAATTCAAATGTGACTAGTTTCTCCTCAGTCTCACCAGTGCCTCCTAGATGAGCCATATCAGTCCAAGAAAGAGTGGGACCTTGGAAGGCTATAGATTCCTCAGAGTCAATAGCATTACACTCTAGTTCTTTAATAGGGTTCATAAGGAACTCCTCTTCCAATTGACCACTGAGCAGAGATGTTGTATTTCTTGTAAGGGGAGACTCGATATGGGCAGCAATGGAAGACTTTCCAATAAAGGATTCTTCTATGGAATTGCCAATCTGCTCCAGACTGCAGACCTCTTGCTTGGATTCTTCTTTCGTTACTGCCTTTTTTCTTGCAGACTTCCTTTGTCTTGCCAGTGTATTAGTAAATGAAGTGGTGCTCACACCACCACGAAACAATGTAAGAAATATTGGACCCTATTAATTTAATATTAAAAAAAAATTAAAACTTACCAAACAATCAGGACACGACTTTGGCAAGTGTCTAACCTCTGTGGGTGTGTGGGATTTTCCCTTCATCTTTGCACTTTGAATCTCCCAGTCCTGAAAAACAAAATCAACAAAATCAAACCAAAAAACTTTTAGTATCATCCCTTAGCACCTCCCCTGAAACGATGCCAAAATGTTGAGTCAAATTATATGCTTATAATTTTCCAATCACGAATTTTCAACCCAGGAAGGTAAACTAATGAGATGGAGTGCAAAGTATATGCAGGATGATTACTTCAAGTTTTAATAAATTATACACGCATTAACTAATAATATTTCCTATGTCAATAATTGGCAACAATGGCTATGGAGTGGCATGTATCATCCCTCTACAACACTTCGGATTGTTGATATTTATTATGAAAAGATAAATATCAAACAACAGTCAACAACTCATGCTTCTTTCCTATATTAATACTTTCCAACAATCGCTATGTAGTGGTATATATCATCCCTCTAAAACACTTGAGTTTACTGATATTGATGCAGGAAAAGATAAAGGATGAATCGTAATCAAGAATCCAAATTAAAGAGCATGAATCCAAACATTGATCAAATGAAATGAACTCATTAATATAAATAATTAAATCACTTCACCAATTAATAGTTTGTTGCAGGAAATGTAGAAATAAATCACTAGATGTATACATGAATTATTAAGGCATAAACAAAACAGAAGTAAAATGCACACACTATGCTGTGGGAGTTGTGAGAAAAGGGAGACCTCCCTCACTCACAACTTCTTCAAAATTCGAAGAAACTACTGAGAAAGATAAACATAACATAGACTATTTTATTAATTTAGAATTTATAGTGAAGTATAGTCTGATATCTTTCTATCAACAACAATCTCAACCCAACCACCCTACAAAGAGAAATACATCTAAAATATACATTTCTCAAAGCTAATATTTGGCTTGAAAAAAGTAGATCATTATTTTAAGCCTCTAGCCAATGATCCAAATACAAATTGACAATTTTGTTAAGTCTAATCCATAATTGGAAGCATGGATTAGACAATTTCTGTTATGCGGCTGAAGTTGTTTCTCCATGTGGGCATGAGTGAATATCTAGAGGTTTGAGTGGTTGCGAAAGAGGATTCATAATAGTGAATAGGACAACTTCCATATGCAACAAATTCCCTTCAAAACCCATGTCTTTATTCGATCTGGAGATGAGTAGAACATGGTCAACCATTAATCTCACTACAGGTAATGGAAACGGTTTCAAGAAATCGGCATATCTGCAACAAATCTAGAATGCTTGCAGGAATCTCAGTCACATGAGCTGTTTGCACGAATTGCGGAATTGTTCAAATCTAGCAAATCTGCATATGAGTTCTAGACTAGTTAGAGTAGTAATGAAATAAAGACACAACTAGATTAAAGAATACTTGAATGTAGAGAAAATGACACTTCTATGATAACTCAACATAGCTTAGGCTTATGGTACCCTTTTTAGCCAAAAATAGATAACATAGCAAAAATAGGTATAATTAAAGAGCGAAAAGGTTTCAAAAATAAGGGAGGCAAGGTCTAGGATAGGTATCAAAAATGGGTAAAGTTCAGACTCAGCAGAGAGTATATTGACAGAGACTTTAGATATTTATGCACAAAGGATGGAATCAAGAGAGAGTGGACAACTCCATATAATAAAAAATAGAATGGAGCAGTGGAGCGCAAAAATTGAACTATTGGTGGGGCGAAAAAGGCTATGTTATATGACAAGGACTTGCCTAGATTCTTATCTGTAGAGGCATGCAATGCAATGATGTATATTCAAAATAGAACCCATCACATAGCATTGGGGAATACAATTCTTTAAGGAGTATTCATAGGGAGAAAGCCAAAAGTGAGTCATCTCAGGATATTCAGAAGTCTAGCATATTGTCACATTACAGATTAGAAGTGTAGTAAACTAGATCATATTTCAAATAAGGGGTATCTCGTAGGATTTAGTGAAACCTCAAAAGCATAAAAAATCTACATTCCTAGTAGTAGGAAAATTTTAGTGAGCCGAGATGAAAATTTCATGGAAGATAAAGCTTTCAGGAAATATTTTAAGATGATAGTATAAGAACAGTTAGTGGATGTTCGATTATTCCATCAGTAGTAGGGGCAGGAAGGAGGACAAACACTAGGATGGAGCACAAGGACTAGTACTAGGATTTCCTGAGGAGGAGGCGATTCTGGTAGTTCTCAGCAGATGGAACTACATGATCTAGAGCAGGATTTGATGGAACCTCCTACTACTGATGGTAGAAATAGTAGGTAGGTATGAAATATGGTGAGGGACACAGAGGAGTTTGTTTGAGATCCCAAAATCGACAAAAGACAATGAAGGAAACCTGATAGATACCAAGCCTTGGTAGCACACGTTGAAGAACCTTCCAGTTTTGAGGAAGCCATATAGCACCATGTATGGTGGATGTCGTCATATAAAATTACAACTCTATCATGATGAATGACGTCTTGGAAGTGTTACCGATACCTAAGGATGGATTGATTGTAGGATCAAGATGGATATAAAATATCAAGTACATTACAAATGGCAATGTAGAGAAGTACACGACAAGATTCATGGAAAAGGGGTACGCACAGAAGGAAGGAATAGATAATGAGGAAACCTTCACCGTTGTAGCCATATATACCTCTATCATATCTGTTATATCCCTAGCAGGTCACATGGGATGGGATATTCACTAGATGGATGTCAAGACAACATTCTATTGATTCGGGTGAAATAAGAGGAGGTGTACATAAAACAACCTGAAGTCTTCGAGAACCATGATAATAGAACTCATGTATTCATATTGAATAAAGCCATATATGGAATAAATGAGGAACCAAAATCATGGTATGGTCTGATTGATACTTACTTATAGTAGTTCAGATTCATCAAGAGTGATTCAGATCACAATCGATAATATCTAATGGTGGGAAAACAATCACTCATTATGGTATATTTATATGTAGATGATTTTTTTCTTATAGGATCATCTAGGGTCATAGAGGACTGCAAGAAGAATTTTACATGAAGGATATGGGGTTGATGCATTATTTATTGGGTTGGTAGTATGGTAGAAAAATGGGGAGATCTTCCTTTGGCAAGGAAGATATGCTACAGATATTCTAAAGAGATTAAGAATATAGGATTTCCAACCCATGTTGACACCTATGATCACCACCTGGAAGAAAATAGATGCATTAGGGGACATAGAAGTACACTCCGCCTTGTACAAACAACTCATGGATCAATCATGTATCTGGTCAACACCAGGCCATACATTTGTTTCGTTGTCAAAAAACTTAGCCATTTCATGATGGAGAAAATAAGGGTACATTGGGAAGAAACAAGGCACATTCTTAGATATGTGGGTGGAACAATCAAATATGTGTCGAAATACACCTAAGGAGATGATGTCAGATTGAGCAGATTCATAGATGTAGATTTGGTAGGGATTTTAGTAGACCGAAAGAGTACCATTGGGTGTTGCTTCAGTGTTGGATGAGGAATGATCTCTTGGTGTAGCATGAAGTAGAAGTCGGCAGCTCTGAGATCAGTGGAATCAAAATATATGGTAGCGAGCACAACAACATGTGAAGCTATATGGATTAGGAAGTTTCTTGTGAGCTTGTTCATTAAGAGGATGGAACTGAA
The DNA here is from genome assembly GCA_034641835.2 of Pinus albicaulis. NCBI lineage: Eukaryota > Viridiplantae > Streptophyta > Pinopsida > Pinales > Pinaceae > Pinus > Pinus albicaulis. The sequence goes on along the minus strand of JAXQQM020077635.1, from coordinate 4,970 downwards.
GAGTGTTTACTGTGATAATGTAATTTGTATCAAGTTCTATTAGAATCTAGTATTTCATGATCAGTCAAAACACATAGATATCAGATTTCACTTTATCATAGAATGTGTTCAACGTGGGGAAGTACAATTGCATTATGTCCCCACAGGATATCATGTAGTAGACATAGTCATAAAGGCTCTTAGAAGATATAATTTCATTCAGTTCAGGGATCATATGGGTTTGGTAGAGACCCATTTCAGCAGCAAAAATAGATGGGTCCTCAGTTGCAGCGGTAGCAGATGAGAGGGAGTTGCAGTGCAGATGCAGTAGTTGGAAACAATATGTAGGTTCAGTAGCAAGATAGATGCAATAATGTAGTAGTTGGTGGACAACAGTGTTAGACATCAGAAACACAAAAGGAGATGTTACAGAGTGAGGATGATGCTTCAAGAGGTTGCATTACTAGAGCATATTCCTCGCTAAGAGGGAGTTTTTATTTATGGTAGCATTAGATGTGCTCTAAGTTTGAAATTTTGTAGGGAGGCTTAGAAACATGTATTCCAAAATTATTAGAAAATGTTTTGGGAAATTTCACCTGGATGAGGTTTCATTAAAATAATTAATTATTTTTAATGGCAGCCTAAGTATAAACTTAGGGAATTAAAATAATTAAAGTGTATTAATAGAACTAGGTGTGAATCTTCTAGAAAAAGACAAGGATTAAGTCAATTTAATCTTATCCCTTCATTATATTCTAATATGGGCTGTTGATTTATCAACGAAAAGATTATAAGAAGGACTTTGATGGCCATTTGGAGATATACCAAACATATACTTCATTTCAAAGAATTAATGTTGTGTAACCAGCTCCAAAAATAGAAGAAAAGAGATATCAATTCCTTAGAAATAAGCCACTTCGAGGGGGAAACCTCCAATACATTACATAAATGAACAATTCTTGGATGATACAATTTACAAAACCTCCTTTCTATATATAGGAGTCCATGCGGCCATAATGTAATCCTAGTGGGCCACAATGTAATCCTAGCCGACCTAACAATAATAATTTAAGGGCACAATAATAACAAAATGGGGGTTACAAGGGTACAATAATAACAATAAGGGGGTTACACTAACAACACTAAGGGACTATACTAGTAATATAGGGACCTAACATGCCCCTCTCCTTCAAAAAAGTGTTGTCCTCAACGCTTGAGTAGCTCTGGGTGCTTCTGTATAAAATTCTCATCCTCCCATGTAGAATCTTCGGTGGGTAAGTTCTTCCACTTGATGAGATACTCTGAAATTGATCGATTCCGTAGTTGTCGAGTTCTTGTTTCCATGACCGCTTCTGGTTCCAATATGATTTTTCCTTCCTCATCGAGTTCTGGCAATATTGTTTGAACTGGAAGATTTTCTCCTATAACCTTCTTTAAGCATGAAACATGGAAAACTGGATGTACTCGCGAAGAAGCAGGAAGCTCCAATTTGTATGCCATAGTACCAATCTTTTGCCACACCTTGTAAGGACCATAGTACTTTGGCGATAATTTATTATCCTTCTTTGCTTGCTTGAGGGACATTTGTTTGTATGGTTGTAGCCGTAAAAATACCCAATCTCCTACATCAAAACTTCTCTCGCTACGATGTTGATCTGCCTGTTGTTTCATTCGATTTTGTGCCAAATTCAGGTTATTCTTTAAGAGTTGGAGAACTTCTTGCTGATGCTCGATGTGATCTTCCACTGCTTGAACCTTCGAATTTTCCCTTAAATATGATGTGATGGATGGTGGATGATATCCATAAAGTGCCATAAGTGGGGTCATTTTTGCTGCAGTATGGAAGGAAGTGTTATACCACCATTCAGCAAGAGGTAACCACTTGACCCATTGTGTTTGTTTATCAGATACAAAACAACGAAGATATCCTTCCAAACATTTATTTACTATCTCAGTTTGACCATCAGATTGAGGATGATTAGATGAGCTATGAGCTAATTGAGTACCCAAACAAGAAAATAACTCCGTCCAAAAATTTCCAGTAAAAATGGGATCTCTGTCGCTCACAATAACCCTTGGGCTTCCATGTAGCTTTTGAATTCTATCCATAAATGTAGTAGCAACTGTACTTGCTTTAAATGGATGAGATAATGCAGAAAAGTGTGCATACTTGGTAAGTCTATCAACTACCACCATGATGACACTCTTTCCTTCGGACTTAGGTAAACCTGTGATAAAATCCATTGAAATCTCCTTCCAACATTGACTTGGAATGGATAAAGGTTGTAGAAGTCCTGGGGTCTTAATTGTTTCCACTTTATTCTGCTGGCAAACCAAACATTCCGCCACAAACTTTCGAATATCAGATTTAAGGCCATCCCAAAAAAATTCTTTCTTCACCCTGTGGTAAGTTTTTAAAAATCCTGAGTGTCCTCCTAAAGGAGACGTGTGCAATTCCAGAAGAATCTTTTGTTTTAGTTGGGAATTCTTACAAAGATATAAGCGATCTTTGTACCATAAGGAATCATTTTTCCAACTAAATGTATCAGATGTACTAGGATCTTGCTGCAGATTTTGAATGAGTGTCCATACATCTTTGTCCTTCTTCCATTCATCTCTTGCTTCGGTTATCCAATCTGGTTGGATAATAGAAATGGCACAAAGCAATGCTTCCACCTCTTCATTCTTTCTTGAGAGTGCATCTGCAACAACATTAAGCTTTCATTTTTTGTAGATTATTTCAAAGTCATAACCAACATCTTTGTGACCCATTTTTGCTGCTCTTCTGAAAATAGTCTTTGTTCCAAAAAGTGTTTAGGACTATCATGATCAGTTTTTACCTTGAAGTGTCTTCCCATTAGGTAAGTTCTCCATTTCTTTAGTGCATGCAGTATTGCTAACATTTCCTTCTCATAAATAGGTTTCTGTAAATACTTTCCTTTGATTGGACGACTTCCAAAAGCAATGGGTCTTCCTTCCTGCATTAAAACTGCACCAATTCCATTTCCTGAGGCATCACATTCCACAATAAAGGTTTTTGTGAAGTCTGGCGTAGCTAAGACCGGTGCTAGGCACATTGCCTCTTTAAGATGTTCAAAGGCCTTAGTTGCTTCAGGAGTCCATGAAAATGCATCTTTCTTAAATAATGTTGTTAGAGGTGCTGCTATTCTCCCATAATTCTTAACAAACTTGCGATAATACCCTGTTAACCCGAGAAATCCTCGCAACTGCTTTATGGTTGTGGGGAATTTCCATTCCTTAATGGCTTTAATTTTGTTATGGTCTACCTTAACACCCTCGTGAGATACAATATGACCCAGATATTCCACCTCTTGTACTCCAAAGAAACATTTGGATGTTTTTGCATATAATTGTTTCTCCTGCAATAGTTTGAGCACCCTGTCAACATGTTCAACATGATCCTTCCAAGACCTTCTGTAGATTAGTATATCATCAAAAAATACTAGCAAAAATTTTCTAAGGAAGGGTTTGAAAATGGAATTCGTCAACCCTTGAAATGTAGAAGGTGCATTGGTAAGGCCAAAAGGCATGACCAAAAATTCATAATGACCCTCATGAGTTTGAAATGTTGTTTTCAAAATATCTTCAGTCTTCATTCTAATTTGATGATATCCTGAACGAAGATCCAACTTGGTAAAATAAATTGCTCCATGTAATTCATCCAATAATTCATCGATCACAGGAATGGGAAATTTGTCTTTAATGGTGAGCTTATTGAGCTCCCTATAATCCGGACACATTCGCCATGATCCATCCTTCTTGTGTACCAATACTACAGGAGCAGAGAAAGAACTTTGACTAGGTTAAATTATACCCGCCTCTAACATTTCTGCAATCATACGTTCAATTTCGCTCTTTTGGAAGTAAGGATATCTATAAGGCCTGATGTTTGGAGGAACACTTCCTGGAATCAAATGAATAGCATGATCATGATCATGAATAGGTGGAAGTCCTTTGGGAGTTTCAAACACCTTGGAATGATTGTCCAAGACTTGTTGGAGATCTGCAGAAATAGATGATTTTGATGTTGGAACTTCTAGTGAGCATAATTGTGCAATTACGTCTCGTTGTTCTTTCTTTAGAAGCTTTGTCATGACATTAGAGCTTATTATCTTTCCTGGCTTCTCTGCAATACCCCGTAATTCGACTTCCTTTCCTTCTGAAAAAAATTTCAAGAAAAGTTCTTGAAAATTAAAAGCTACCGTCCCCAAAGATTGTAATCATTGTACTCCTAGTACAACATCAGCACCTCCCATAGGAATGGCAAGCATTGGACTAGTCAATACATATTCCCCCATGGTTAGCTTGATATTATGGCATTTTCCAGAGCAATTTATAGTTCCTCCATTTGCAACCATCACTTGACATTCTGGTGCTGGGTATAGGAAACAATTCAATTCCTTGGCTACCTTACAATGAATAAAATTATAGGTACTACCTGAATCAATCAACACTATTACCTTTTTCTTCTTGATATGTCCTTCTATCTTGAGAGTTTGAGGAGTGGTAATTCCTGTCAATGCATTACACGATATGGTCGGACTCATTTCTTCCTCTTCTTGGGTTGGTTCCTGGTGTATATCCTCTTCTTGTTCATTTTCTTCTTCCTCTTCACAATCTATGTAAAATAATTTCTTCTCGACACACTTATGACCTTTAGTGTATTTGCTATCACAACTGTAGCAAAGCCCTTTTGCTCTTTTTTCTTCCAATTGTTGTGGTGTCAACCTTGTAGGTTGTGGAAATCTAGGCGTAGCAACACTTCCTTCTTTATAGAATTGAGTTGTAGGCTTCCTTGTCGCCATAATTTTACATTCAACTTTTCTTGCCAACCTGAATGCCTTCTCCAATGAATCAGGTTCCAAAACACGAACTTCATGTTGGATGTTATCCTTTAGAGTGCCTATGAAGAGATTAATCCTGTGTTCCTCCGGAATATCAGTTACCCTTATATTCAATTTTTGGAAGTC
>JAXQQM020091835.1:0-21976 GCA_034641835.2 Pinus albicaulis | reverse complement strand
CTTGATCATCCACCTGTTTGTTTACTTTTGCTACAAAACTTTCAAATCCATTAATCTACCTTCTGCATTAACAGGACTGGGCAAACCTTTATTTAACACAACATCAAATCTTTCATTGAAGGTAAAAATTTCTTGGTGCATGTCTGAACACCTTCTTTCAAGATTTTGCATAAGAGTCCTTTTGGTAAAAACTCTTTTGATTGCCAAGATAGTCCCTGTTCTATCCTGAATTCCAACTTCTGCAAGTTGCTGCTTATTCTGAGTATTCAAATGATTGATAAGTCTGTTGGCTTCTTATGGCATATTCCCTAACTCTTCCCTTGCTCTCTCAATTTCTTCCAGAGCCAATCTGACTAAATCCTCTTGTTCATATATTATTTGAATAGAATACCAAACGTTCTTTATTGATTGAATAATGTTATACCAAAGAATTTATTTTAATTCACTTAAAGGTCTTTCCATTGTAAGATCCTTTTCCAATGCTTTAACTCATTTTTCTAGTCTTTTGATTTCTCGTCTTCTCAGCAATACTTGTTTCTGATTGATCATATTTATTTTCCAGAGTGGAAAGTTGAGACTTTAAGCTTTGGAGTTCTGTCACCTGCAGTTTTAATTCATTCATTTCTTTGATTAATTCATCAGAACTCTTATCAGAAGTGTTCACCTATGTTAACTCTGCTTGTTGGCCTGTAATTGGTGTACCTGTTCCTGTGGCTGCTTATGTTGTCGTTGTTAGAATAATGGACTCTTTATCTTTTAATGCTTGCTCAAGTTCTTTCTCTGTTTCAGCAAATCGTTCATTCATTTTTAAAAGTAAGGCCATCACCTCTTCTTCTGAATTTTCCTTCATTACTTCTTCAGTCTGAGGGTGTCTTGAAGCTGGTAGTTTCAACTGTTTCCTCAATGCAGCAATGTCATCATCTTTCCTCTTGATTAATGCTTCAATGCCCTTAACATCCTTGGATTATGACCCAAACTGATAATTATTTCCTCCAAAGATTTTATCCTGTTATCCTTTTCTTGGGAAGAAGCTTTCTCAATCTGCAGCTGGGTGTTTGTATTATTCAAATAATCTTGTAATTCATGAGCTACCATGGCTTTGTCAGTAAGTGTAGAATATATCATTTCTCCAGTCTGCTTGTGTAATTCAATCTAGTCCAAAGGATGAATATCTTTTGCTAGGACCTCAAAATTGGTTTTGATATAATCAGTTGCTGTCTGTGGTTGTTTCACTTTAGGTTTAAAATGGCTCATTAGCATTTTACCCTGTTGAATGTCAAAATCTGACATTAATCTCTCTTGATTTTTTGGAGCCATTTTAACATATTGATTATACACCTGTATCCTCAGTGGATCATTCCTTGCTTTTATATTTATGAAAGTCTTCTTTATGTCTCCTGCATCTTTCATTGGAGGTTTAAAAGAAGATATTTCTGTACTTAACTGCTTGTGTGTTGTCTTTCCTTGAAGACCAGAGTATGTACCACTAACTGAACTTGTTTGCTGACTATCTTCTCTTTCTGGAATATCAATGATTTCTTCAAATGATTCAACTTCTGGAAGTGGATTAAGTTTATGCCTTTTAGCCAGAGGCTGTTTTGAAGATTCCTTAGGTGGAGTAGGACCTTCAGCCTCTCTTTTCTTGCCCTTTTCAATATTCAGTGGAGTTTGTAAGTTTGGAATTTCTATTGGATTGGTTTGAGGAGGAACCTGTACTTGTCCTTGTGCCTTAGATGTTTGAGGTTGTTCAGTCATTTTGAATGTTTCAATCACTTGTATTTCAGGCTCTTTCTCTTTTCCTTTGGATTCAAATGCAATTGATGGAATGTTTTCCTGTGATTTTTGTTGAAAATTCCCTGCTGAAGAAGGACCAATGTATGGTACCTGCACTTGCCCAAAAAATTCTAGGTCAAGCATTTTTCCAAAATATTTCATTACATTGTCCCTATTGTCTTCTTCACTATTCTGTTCAATTAATGTTCCTTCTACCCATTCATCTATATTAGCATACTTTTCAATTTCAGGGATTCTTCGATGCATGTAGGGTGCTGATTTATTTTTCATTCTTTTGTCACAAATAAAGTTGAATGGGTCATAGGGTACCCAATAGAAAATTTTCTGTAATCTACAACGTTCCTCTAATATCTGTTGAGCTTCTTCCCCTCCATCCCTAGAATTGAAGATAAATGGACCTAATTGGCTCTTTATCCTGAGTTGAGCCTTTTTCTTCGCATTACAGAAGTGGATTATATCTGAATTGTTCATTTGTCTGAAATAATCAAGTGCAAAATGTCTCATTGGAACATATCTGGGTAACTTGAAAGGGCTCAATCCACATCCGTAAATTCTAATTTCAGTATGATTCTGATAGAAGTACCAGTCGCCTATCTTATATTGTTTTGAAGGCTGAAGGATTTTCTTAATTTCATTGCTGAGTCTTGGAGGGGAAACTCCTGTCAATAAAGTAGTTGCAGGATGTATAAAAAGATCAATGAAATCATTATAAGAATAGGGAGAATCTAGGGAACTAGGAGTAATGGCTGACCAAAATATAATAGATCTTGGATTCCCTTGGGTATCAAGTTTTTTGATATAGAAAGGGAAAGTATCTGGCTGGTAATAGAGGATGAGATGGTAAATGACAGTAGAATACTTGAATACTTTCTCATTCTCTAATTTCATCAATTGATCATGTATCTTATCTGCAATAAAAGATGCAAAGTTGTACTTGACAGCAGGAGGCTGTCCAGGGATGAACATAGATAATAACACCAGGGTTAAAAGGTCAACATACTCACTGGTATTGAAACCCATTATCAAAGATATCGTACTCAAAATATTTTGACTTTTTTCAGTGAAATAAACACTAGCATAAGGGGGAGGGCCTGTAGGCTGATGCTTTGGCCACATGAAGGTTTGGCAAATGCGAGTTAACTCCTCTTGGGATAATTTAGTGGATTTCTCCAATAATTCTCCCATGGACAAAGGATTAAGGGCTTCTCCAGGCTGAAAATGTAACATATCATTGATGGATTGAGCAGTAATGGGGAAAAGGATATTCTGGCTTGGGGATAAAACTGCTCTCTGAGTTGGATCATAATTAGCATGACAATAATGGATAATTTCAGGAAAGATATGAACTGAGGGCAAAAGGTATCTTGGGAGATTTGATTCCCACAATCCAATAATGTCTAATCCTTTCAAATAATCATCTCTGCAGCGACAATAAATTCGAAGGGGGCTTTCACTGAAAATTAAGTATTTAATCTGAAAATATTTATCCACTAATGGTAAATGATCCAAATCTCTGTGGGGGGCGTTCAATGGGGCAACATTCAAGGCTACAGGAACTTCCATTTTTGGTTCTTGTGTATTCAAAGATGGAAATTCGGGGGTTTTTATGGAAATTTAGCAGAATTATAGGTTTCGACGGGGAAACGGGTATAATTGCAAGTTCGGGAATATAATTTACAGTTATAGGACCAAGGAATGAACTAGAAATCAATTTTACTCTGTTTCAGTGGAAAAAAAAGGAAAGCTAAGTTTCTTTTAGAGTTCAGTGCGACTTTAGGATAAATACCTGTTTTTAGAGGATAAACTGCGATTAACAGGTACAAGTTGGTGGCGAGAGGATACTGGAACACTGGTTTGATAATAGCTTTCAGCAGAATTCAGTTGAACAGTGGTTTGACAGTCGATTTTTAATTTCTTCGCACAGATGGCACAGTCGCTTTCAATATACAAAATGATAAAAAATGTGCGAAGTTTTGTTTTATTCGTAAAGTCAACAGGGGTGAATTTTTTATTATTTAATATATGATGCAGGACGTACGGTGGACACGTCGTGGGGAATGGGCGGTAAGCGGTATTATTCTGCACCGCTTTTGGGAGCTGGCGGTTTTTTACGAATTGGCAGCGATTCCATTGAGCACACGACGCGTGGCCAGTGCACTGTTTGGAAACCGCTCCCATTTCGCGCATTAAGTTTCAGACGAAGGTTGGGTAGAGGAATGCTTGTGAGCCGTAGATCTTCAGGCGGATGATCCAACGGTGATCCGAGCGGGAAGCTGCTGTGGGAGTTAATGTGCGGCCCCGTTAACTTAATTAAGCTTTTCGGGAGTATTTTCATTGGCGGAGGGTAGGTTATTAACTAATCCAGGTGATTAATTAATTCCGTTGTTTTATGAAGGGTCGGGGTTTCGGGTTTTATTTGATTTTTCCGTTTAAAACATAAAAATGTATGTTTAAACTTTTTTCTGCGTATTTTTTATTATATAGAAATAAATCAATATGATTCATTTACTATAGGGGGCGGGAATAGTTATATAGATATGTTTTTAGCCAAAGGGTTTGTAATGTGGGTATTTGATTTCTTCATATGGGTTTTAAATACTTTGGCTAAAATTTATAATACAAAGGTTTTTGGGATATTACATAGGAGGAGTTATATATGTAGGAAAAGGTAATTTCTATAAGGATTAATAAATAAAATCAGATGTTAATATGACAAGGGAACAAGGAAAACTCAAAATACTTTACACAACTAGGAAAGTGAAGATTTCTGAAGCAACTTACATTATATCAACTTCAACACTTAGACTTAGAATAGCAAGTAATTTTGAGGGATTTTTATGAAATATAGCATGATTTTCCTAAGTAAAATGGAATTTTACTTAGGAAAAGATTAAAAATGAATGAGTATTTTGATGAATAATCTCAAGTACTTAGGTCTTTTCAATTATTGGGCCGAGGGTCCGGTCCCTCCAAAATTCAAGGAAATGCCTTGAGCCCCCTTAATCTTCAAATTCCTTAACACTTAAGGGGAAATTAGTAAAGTCTTAGGGAAAAAATGAGATGGGAAGTTAATGATTTTGACTTTGCCTTCTGTGAAATCCTTCCAGTGTATCATTTGCCTTAGCACTTATGATGAAAGTAAAAGTTAAACACATTTAAAGTCATCATTCATCACATATAATTCTGCCACACCATCTACCTACCCTATCTACTTTACTCTACCATTTTGTCTTCTTTATTAGGGTGCACCTGGACTGGCAAACCCTTATCAATCTTCTTTTTCTTTTACATGGCAGATCTATCTATTTCTAGACTTATCACATCCAAGGGCTCAGATTAAACTGTTGAGCACATTTATTAACTCTACCTATCTACTTATCTGCCAAGATTAAACTGTTTGGCTAGATATTTATTCTCTATTCTACAACATGAAATTGAAAGATGAATGAGTCAAGTTTAAACAGTTTGACTCTTCATAAATTGTAGCAAAAGTTTGACAAGCTGCACACAATTGCTTTATTACAGAAAATGAAATAGTAGTGGCATTTAGACTTGCACACTTTCCTTGGCCTTTGTTTTTGGTAGGGTTCATTTTCTTTCACCTTTTGGCCAATTTTATTCTTTTTACCCTTTGATTTTTCTTTTAGGGTATACCCTCTTTACATTTTTTTAAAATTTTTTGATTTTTTGATCTTTTAAGAATATGGAACACCTTTGCACAAGAAAAAAGGTTTGAACATATTGCATAGTTCAATAAGACAATCATGAAAAATGATACCTATTGGTATAGGAGTCTAACACTGGCTCCACTTGGGGATGGCTTCTCTTGGTGAAAAGTCAAGAACAACAGGTCAAATGCCTCAAAATGCCTTTAACTGAACTATGAAACCTTCTTTTCCTGGTGGCTTTATTGTATATATGATAGTAAAACTTCTGAAGCTTAGGGCCTTCACTTCGGGCTTCAACTCCAACAAGTCACCATCCAATCCAAACTGATGCATTAGAAAGGATATATTATGTACATTTTAGAAAGTCAGAACATCCTAGTAAATGGGATCAAAGTAGTGTTTTAGCATTCGACCATTGACTGGTCCTTCCTCAGCTTCTGAACTATCCAAATTCTTCAAAAAGTATGTGTTATTTCCCTGCAAAGCATGAATGATGTAAGGTCCTTTCCATAAGAAATCAAATTTCCCATGTTTTCCTTTTTCTTCCCTTCTAGAATCCCATCTCAGAACTTTGTCTCCCTGTTGAAAATCTTCTGCTTTAGTCCTTCTGTCAAACATTTTCTTTAACTTTTCCTGCAAGATTTGGGATCGTTGATACACTTCTTCTCTAGTCTGCTGCAAGTGAATTGTTTGGTTTATTCTTCTCTGAATATCATTTGGTTCTACTTGAGCTTCTTGAAGTAATTTCATAACAGGAATTCCTAAGGATGGTGGAAATCTAGCCTCAATACCATAAACTAATTCATATGGACTAGTCCCAATTGATTTTTTAGTTGTAAGTCTGTCTGCCCACAATGCATTGGTAAGTTTCTTATGCCAATTCTTTTTATTCTCTTCCAATAATTTTTTAATGATATTAATAAGGCTTTTATTGGAAGATTCTGCTAGTCCATTACCCTGAGGATAATAAGCTGTTGAATGGCCTAAAGTAATGTGATATTTATTGCAGAAACTAATCATTTTCTTAGACTTAAATGCGGCAGCATTATCTGTTATAATTTTCTCTGGACAGCCAAATCTTGAAAGTATGTTGGTTTCTAAGAACCCTATAATTACAGAATCATTGGCTTGTCTACATGGGACAGCTTCAATCCATTTAGTAAAGTAATATGTGGCAGTAAGTATCCATCTGTGTTGCCCGGAAGAAGGAGGATGGATTTCTCCAATAAAATCCAGTCCCCATTGTTGAAAGGGTCTCTCGGTGGAAATTGGTTTTAATGGTAAAGGTAACAATTTTCTCTTGCCCTGAAAGATCTGACACTTGTGACAAGAAGTTACAAATTTCTTAACCTCTGAAAACAAGGTTGGCCAGTAAAAACCAGCTCTTAAGATTTTATCTGCAGTTGACTTCCAGTAGAGGTGCCCACTACAATCTCCTGCATGAAATTCGTTAAGAACTTTGTCAGCTTCATCTTTTAATAAACAATTTAATAGAATTCCATCATGATTCTTCCAAAAAAGAGTACTATCTAAAATACAAAACTTTAAAGATGTCATTTTTAAGAACCTTTGTTTCGTTCTGGATAACCCTGGAGGAGCTTGCAGGTTTAACAAAACATAAATGATATCAGTGTACCACGGTGAATCTAAAAAGGCCTGATTGATTTGTGGAGTCGCCATCTCCTGTTCTTCATCCAGTTCATTAATATCCAGGGCTTGGCAATTTGTTTCAGTCATGAGTTGAGCCAAACCTTGTCCTTTTATGAGTTTTGTAGGCCTTATTTCAATATCATATTCCAATATGGTAGCTATCCACTTACCTCTTTTGACTTCAATACCATCTTGAGTTAAGATGTCTTTAACGACAGCATTAGGTACATAAGCTATCACATGAGAATACAATATATAAACTCTGAAATCTTTAATTGCTTTCACAAGTGCAAAAGCTTTTTTCTCCATGATATTATATTTCAATGATGCATCTCTAAGTGCTTTACTAAAAAAGGCTATTGGTTTCTCACATCCTTGATTATCTTTTTGTAGTAAAACAGCTGCAATTGTATGTTTAGAAGAAAATGAAAAAATAATGAAATCTCTATCAAATTTTGGACTAGTAAGAACTGGTGTTCTAGTTAAAGCCATTTTGATCTCTTCAAACGATTGCTTGGCTTCTATGGTCCAGTCAATACTCGAATCCTTTTTCAACATGTTAGTAAGCAGTTTAAGTAATTCAGCCAAACTAGAAATGAACCTTCTCAAAAAATTTATCTTTCCTATGAAAGCTTGAAGTTCTTTAATATTCCTAGGATGAGGTATCTGCAATATGGCTTGTATTCTTTCAGGATCAATTCTAATGCCATCTTTAGAAATAATGTGACCTAGGAGCTTTCCTTCTTCAAAACCAAATAATGATTTTTTCGGATTCAAATAAATACCAAATTTTCTGCATTTAATAAACACTTGTCTTAGATGATCTAAATGTTGTTGATCTGTCTTGGAAAAAACAGTTAGGTCATCTAAATATATAACCAGAAAATCATGTATCTCTTTGGCAAAAGCAATATCCATTGCTCTTTGAAAGGTAGCCCCTGCATTTTTGAGTCCAAATGGCATCTTGACATATTTAAAAGTACCCCATGGTGTTGTAAATGTTGTTTTGTCTTGATTATCAGGATGAACCAAAATCTGGTTATACCCTGAAAATCCATCCAGAAGGGAAATCCTTGAAGATCCTACTACCCTTTGTAAGATATGGTCCATTTTAGGCAAAGGATAGTTATCTTTTAAAGAAACTTTGTTCAAATTTCTCAAATCGACACACAGTCTAATCTCTCCAGTCTTTTTCCTTGTTGGTACTAGATTAGAAACCCATTCAAAGAACGTAATAGGCGCTATAATTCCTGCTTCATACATTTTTTTAATCTCTTTCTCAATTGAAGGTAATAAAACAGGGTTGATCGTTCTAAGTTTCTGTTTGAATGGTTTCTGATCTGGTTTCAAAGGTATTGTATGTTGAATGATTGATGTATCGTAGGACTTCAGATCTTCATAACTCCAGGCAAAAACATCCTGGAATTCTTTTAGAAGTTCAACATATTTAACCTTTTGATCTTCAGGCAGAGATTTAGATAATTTAACCATCTTGGGATTTGCTTCAGTTCCCAAATTGACTTCTTCCATATCAGCTTTTAAAGGTTCCATTTTGGGCTTTAGTGGAATGTCATTTGAGTCAAAAAGATCTTCCAAAGGATTTAATCCTTTGGGTAAATGATTATCTTTCATATTAATAATTTCGGATTCATCTTCTATAATCTCTTCAATTTCCACTTGTTTCGGATCTTGCATATCTTTCTTAGTGAATTTAGTTGGGTGAAGCATGTGAATTGCAGTCTCTTCTGAGATATCCATTTCTTGTTTTTCTATCTGATCAGATTCATCAATTGTTGTGTCTTCATCTATACTACTGTTAGAGAACTCATTTTCTAAGGTCAAAAAATTATTGATCTGATTATTATTTACAAACACTTTCCAATTCATCAGATTGTCTGGTATAGCAGGTCTATGTCTAATCTCAGCTGTGAACTGATGATTAGGTCCAAAAGGTAATTTACAGGTGCTAGCGAACATTGCAAGACTGTGGGCATGCAGATTTTGTTTTCTAGGAATCTTGGCAAGTTGAGCTTGTAAGAAAGTGTTGAGAATTTCCACAACTGTTCCTCTGTATTCTCTTAATCTGGGGTCTTTGGTTGAACACTCACCATTGATCTGTTGAATAATTAACTCAGAGTCTCCTATGATTGATACTCTAATTGCTCCTAACTTTTTGACATGTTTAAGCCCTAACAAAAGAGCTTCATACTCTGCCATATTATTAGTGCATCTAAAGTTCAACCTATAAGCATGGCCTTCAGCATGATCATTTTCCACATTATGTATCCAAATTCCGGCTCCTGCTCCTAACTTGTTTACTGAACCATCAAATTCTAGATGCCACAGAATTTCATGTTCATAATCTTCATCAACTGTTTTGACATGTTTCTTAGCAGGAGGCTTTGGTCTTTCAATTTTTTCTGGTGTTTCTTGAATGTCTGTTGTTTCTTTGTTTTCAGAAATTTCTTTGATTTGAACAGTAGATTTATTCACAGTTTCTGTTCCTGGTGCTTCTAGTTCAGTAGGAAGGTCCAATTCAGCATTATAAAGGATGAAAGAGTCCATATCAGAATGTACTGAATAGACAGGGAAGTTTTCAGGCTTCTCCTGGCTACTAACCAAATACTTCATCAAGGTCTCTCTGTATAATCTTTTAGGTTGACCAAATACCGAAATAGTGGCATATGACATATCTAGTTGAATAGATCCTCCGAGTTTAGCACCCCAGGATCTGGACAACAACATACCATATTTGGGAGGAATGTCTGCAACTACTATATCCATCAGAACAAATTTCACAGGGTATTGCACTAAAGTAACACACAGATCTTTAATCAAACCTAAACATTTTACCTGACTTGAATCGAAAGAAAACAGATCTTTATATGGTCTGGTAATATCAAGGTTTAATCTTTCCATCACAACTTTGGGCATTAAATTATGGGATGCTCCAGAGTCAAGCATGGCGTTATGAAGTATTTTGTCATGAACATTTAAACTCACATAAAATGGAGGAGTTCCTCCATTTTCTGATTTACCATTTACTTCAGGACCAAATAGCAGCTTGGGTTGATCATCAAACAGATTTACTGAATCATCCATTCCAGTAATGTTAAGGGATCTGCTGATTTGGCTTCTATAGACATCATGTTTAGCCAATTCGGCTAATGGAACAGCTATCTTTATCTTGCCAATTTCAGCCTCTAGATTGAAAGGTTTTTCCGTTTGAGCTCTAGTGTTTTGGACAGTTGGGTTTTCTCTGTTTTTTGGGTCTTCAGTGTTTTTCTCTTTTTCATGAATGGGATGATGAGTTGAAGGTATTTCCGAATCGACTTCTACAGGTTCTTCCACTTCTCCTCTAGGAGGAGGAGAGTTAGAAAGTTGTTTATTATTTGGTTGGCTATCAGAGACATCTTCAATTATTGGACTTGCGGGGTTTGGACTTGCTCTAGTGAGAATATTTACAGGGGTAGCACTAACCTTACCTTTGAGTGTTTGCTTTGTGGTTTTCTGTCTGTTTGTGTCAGGAGCATCAGTTCTCCTACTTCTCAAATTATACTGTTTATGAACTTCATAAATTGTTGTGTCATAACCTTCTTTGAAATCAAAAGTTTCTCCTGAATGAGTTTGAAATGTTTCAAGAATATGATTTTCTTGATCATCTTGAGATAGGAAAACTTCTGGTTCATTTTTGTTCTCAGTCACATTGTTTATTTCAACATCCTCTGTTGGTTCTTCAGAAGTAGAACCTTCAACAAAATTTTCTTAGAATGGTGGCCTGATGTTTTGGTCAGGGACATTTTTCCCAGTATTTTGGTTCTGATTTCTTCTAAAGTTTGGGTTTCTAATAACATTTTGATTATCACCAGAAGAATTTCTTTCGATTGTCTCTACTCTGTCTCCCAATCTTTCCATCCCTTTAATGATTGCATCCAGCTTTCTTTCAAAATCCGAACGCTCTTCGTTCATTGGCATCCTTCTTTCAACCCTAGCCCTAGCTCGTTTTTCTATGAGATTAGCTTCAACACTAACCACTATACTTTGCATGTCTTCTAGGGTCTGAGGAGATCTTTCCCTAAGTGAATATGCTATGTCAGAATCAAAACCATCAGGGAACTTAACCAGTACTAAGTCAGGAGGTGGTCTAAGGTTTTGAGGTACAGCATTATAGGCCTCATTGAATCTGATGATATAATCTTGTACTGTTTCATTAGGTCCTCTTTTCAATTTTCCAAAATCAGATAGGATCTGAAGAGGATCTTTCTTCTTCTCCCATCTATTTAAAAATAACCTATACAGGGCTGGTAAGTCATCAATAGTGTTTGGAGTGAGAGCCCTAAACCATGTCCTGACTTCCCCAGTAAGACTCTAGACAAAAATTCTCATTCGAACATCATCAGCGTCAATTTCATAGAATTCAAAGTAATCTGTCATTCTTTTGGTATGTTGTTGAGCGGTGTATGTTCCAGAACCATCAAAAGGAGATATTTTAGATTGGTAATCTTGAGGCATAGCCCCTATATTAGCAGGCAACCTTAAAGGTCCATATCAATTTGCCATTGGAAGGGGAAGTGGGATGACAGGTGATGCTGGTCTATGAACAATGGGTGGAGGAGTGGGAGGAGAAGTTGGTGGTTGAGAAGTTTGGGGAAAAGCATATGAACTCGGGGAAGCTGAAGTAATTACAGAGATGTTTGAAGTTTCTTCAAAGGTTTGTTCAGATTGAATGGAATTTTGTAAATGTCTGTCAAGATGATATGAAACAAATCTAAATTGTAAATCTTCAAGAAACAATGGGTCTGGTACTAATCTGGATAATTCAGTTTCAGAAAAAATCACAAATAACGATGTTTCAAATCGCTCATCAAAAGGTATTTCATCAAAATATATAATCTTCACAGGACAGGAATGTGATCTAGAAAGAGGTCTGGAACTTCTAGAACTTTCTTGACTTCCTCTTTCAGAGCTTTCTTGACTTCCTTGTCTTCTAAGAATCCTAGGGATTAGATTTGGATTATCGAATACCGGAGGTGGGTTTGGATCAGGATTTGACCTGGTATAACGAATCCTTTCTGAAGCCAGTTTTCCTAGTAATGTTTCTTTTTGTGTTTTGTTTTAAATAAAATGAAAGTACAACTACTACAAATTCTTCAAGAAACTTAAGATTTTTGATTAAAATTTTCTCAAAGATTTATTAAACTAGAGAATCTGATTGAATATTTGAAACCAAGGTTCAGTTTATAAGCTAAATCAGAGATAGACTGAAGCAGCATTTATTTACTATGCAGTTGCAGAGCAAAAGCATTTCAAAGGCTACCTGGCTGATCTTCAGACTCTGTCTATAGCTTATAAGCAAACAATAGTAACAATAAAAATGATTCAGGTCCCCAGTATGGTCGCCACTATGTTATCACTCAGATTTTCCTTGAAGTTGTGGAAAAGGAAAGTAGATCCGAAGTAACCACAAACCAACCTTCAGATAGAGAATCTAGCCAATCTGTATCCAGAGAGGGCTCTCTCTTTAAAATTTAGCTTTGTTTTTAGAAAATATTAGGCTAGTTATAAGTCCAAGAGTTTGTTTGAATTTGAATGGTGGAATTCCGCCAACCAAGGGGCCATTGAGTAATTCCTGTGTGCCATTGGGCGTGGAGTCGAAGGCAGGATAATCTAGGGTGACTAATGAAATAAGTTACAATAAACATGAGAGCGTATGGTCTGTGAGATAGGATAGCACTGAGCAGCTAAAGCCGTCTCTTCTTTTTTAGAATGTGTCATGCTGTCATTCTGTAGCTCGTAGCCGTTTCTTGAGTAATCTTTTTTTATGATCGCTCGTTTGTCTCGATACTCTCTTATTCTTAATGATACACTTTAACCGTCGAATCGATACTCTTTGACCTTTTATCCATTTATCTTTCATACTTGTAAAAACAGTAAAACTTCTACATAGAGATAAATTTTACAAACCTCTAACAAATCTTCCCACCATTTATCTTCGTTATTCTCGGGGTTCTTTGAAGTTTCAATGTTTCATCAGCCTCAGATATCCGAAAAAGGTGGGCCGTATTTGGGAACAGATGTTTAATTTCGTGCTCAAGATAAAACAAATTTTCTAACTCGTCGTGGGAGATTCCTTCCGTAGGTAATGTTGCTTTTGATGAAGTAATAGAAGAACTGCTTGAATTGTGAGCATGTATATCCAACCGAATATAAGTTTCATTTCCATTATTGTATCTCAAATCATAGGGCTAGCAATCCTTTATCCAATAAACATCAAATCTTTCTTCGAATGCAACAACTTTTCAATATCTCCAACATCTACTGCTCCGATTTTGCATAAGAGTTCTCTTGGAAACACTTTTTATTTCCAATATTGTACTCGCCTTGTCCCGGGTCACCTGTCAGTAAGTTACCGTTAGCCCGAGTGTTTAAGAATTGCAGAGTTTATTAGCTTGCCTGTGTCTGCTTTCAATTCTTCTCTTGTTCATTCAACTTCCTCCAAGGCTAATTTGACTAATTCATTTGTCAAATATTATTTGAATTGAAGACCAAATATCTTTTTATTGATTTGCTTAATGTCATTCCAAAGAATGTCACTTATTTCTCTTAAAGGCATCTCCAATGTGAGATCCTTTTCTCAAAGCTTTCACCAATTTTTCCAACCTTTGATTTCTCTTGTTTGATCACGCCTTTTTGAAACATCATATTTTTGTTCTAAATTAGTGAGTTGCAACTTAGTATGCTAAAGTTCTCGTTACTCGAGTTGTAAACTTTCCATTTGTTTCACTAATTCTTCTCAAAACTTAAAAATAGTGTTTATCTAACTATGATGGTCCGGTTTGCTGATCCGCGTCGATGTACCGTAACAACCTCCGCCGTGACTTACTGAATGAAGAGATCGTTTTCTTTTAATGCTCGCTCAATTTCCTTTCTCTGTTTCACTTAGTTGCTCATTCATTTTCGTAGTGAATTCCATCATTTCTTCTTCTCGAAGTTTTATTTATTATTTCCTCGCCTTGGAGGATGCCTTGAAGTCAGTAATTTCAATCCTGCTTCCTTACGCAAAGAATGTCATCTATCTTTCCTTTTGATCAATGCTTCAATGCCTAACATCTTTAAGACGAGACCCAAACTGATAATTATTTCTCCAAAGATTTTATTCGTTATCTTTGCTCGGGGAAGAAGCTTTCTCAATTTGCAACCGGTATTTGTATTTTTCAAAGAATCTTGGTAGGGCCTATGATCAATATTGTTGCCAAACAAGTAGAATAGATCATTTCCCAACAAGCCAGGAGTTCAATCTGTCCAAAGGATTAATATCTTTTTCCAGACCTCAAAATTGGTTCGAGATAACTCGATGTCTGGTGGGTTGTCGTACCTCGGGTTTAAAATGGCTCATTAGCATTTTACCTCGTTGAATGTCAAAGTCGACATTAATCTCTTGGATTTTTGGAGCCATTTTTAAGATATTGATTATAAACCTCGTGCCCTCAAGTGGATCATTCTTGCTTTTATACCGATGAAAGTCTTTCAGTCTCCCGCATCTTGAAGTGGAGGTTTAAAAGAAGATAGTTATGTACTTAGGGGCCGCTCGTGTATTGTTTTTCCTTGAAGACGCAGTATGTTCCATCGACTCGAACTTGTTTGCTTCGACTATCTTCTTTCTCGTAATATCAATGATTTCTTCAAATGATTCAACTTCCTGGAAATGGATTCTGCCGTCTTTAGCCCAGGCTGTTGTGAAGATTTCTTAGAGGAGTAGGACTCTCCACCTTCTTTTCTTGCCCTTTTCAATATTTAGTGGAGTTTGCAAATTTGGCATTTCTATCGGATTGTTTTGAGGAGGATCTTGTACTTGCCCTTGTGCATTAGATGCTTGAGGCTGTTCGTCATGATGAGTGTTTCGTAACCCGAAATCAACCTCTTCTTTCCTGGATTCCACCATAATCTTTCCTCGTAATTTTCCGAATATACTCAACAAAAGAAGGACCAACCTCGGTCTTTGTACCCAAAAGAACAAGTCAAGCATTTTAAAAGATCCTTTATAACATTGTTTATATCAACTCGCTCACTATCCTGCCTTTATTATGTTCCTTCTACCCATTCATCAGACAGTGCTCTTTCAATCTCGTGAATTCTTCATGGCGTAGGGTGCTTGTATTTGTTTTTCATTCTTTTTGTCACAATAAAGCCTAATGGGTCATAGGGTACCCAATGGAAACTCTTTGTAATCTACAACGGTCTTTTAATATCCTTTCATCTTCTTCTCCTCCTTCCCTAGAATTACAGTAAATGGACCTAATCGCCTTTATTCCGAGCCGTTTTTCTTGGCATTGCGTAAGGGATTATATCCAGCTGCTCATTTGTCCTAAATTACGCAAGGGGCAAAAAGTCTCATTGAAACATATCCTGGGTAACTTGAAAGGGCTCAATTCACATCCATAAATTCTGATTTCAAGATGATTCCGATATATGACATATCGCCTATCTTGTACTATTTAGAAAGTCAGAAAATCTTCTTGATCCTGTTTGCTAAGCCTTGGGGAGAACTCCTCACAACAAAGTGGTTGTGTGGACAAAAGAATTAATGAACCTAATATATGAAGGGAGAATCTCCTCAAATTCATGGAAAATGGTCAATTAAAAGATAATAAACATCTTTGATTTCCGAGAATGTTTTCTCGAGGTAGAAAGGAAATTTTCTGATTGCAGAGAGCATGAGAGATAAATGACAGAGGAATATTTAAACACTTTCTTTATTCTCTCTAATTCCAAATTGGTTAAGATTTTATCAAGAATATAGGAGGCAAAGTCATATTTGACAAAGAAGAGGTCGGTCTTCAGAGGAAGATGGGTATTAACATTACTAGGGTTAATTCATCAACATACTCACTAGTATTAAAGCCCATGATGAAAGAACATACTCAAAATGTTTTGACCTTTTCAAAGGAAATAAACATTTGCATAAGGGGAGGCCCCAGGCCATGCTCTGCCACATGAAGGTTTGGCAATGCGAGTTAACTCCCTCTTGGATAATTTAGTGGGATTTCTCTCCAATAATTCTCCCATGGACAAAGAGGAGTATGGCTTCTCCAGCCGAAATGTGTACATCATTGATGGATTGAGCAAGAATGGGGAAAAATGATATTCTGCCTGGGGATAAACCGCTCTCCCGAGTTGGATCATAATTAGCATGACAATAATGGATAATTTCAGAAAGATATGAACTGAGGGCAAAAGGTATCTCGGGAGATTTGATTCCCACAATCCAATAATGTCTAAGCCTTTTCAAATAATCGTCGTTAGCCGACAATAATCAAGGGGCTTTCACCGAAATTAAGATGAACTGAAATCTTTATCCATTAATGGTAAATGATCCAAATCTCCTTCGCGCTCAATGGGGCAAATATTCATAAGCACAGACTGATTTTGGTTTTTGTGTATTCAAAGATGGAAATTTAAGCCTATGGAAATTTATCAGAATTATTGTGTTTCGGGAATGGGGAAACGGTATAATTAAAACTGGGAATATAATTTAAGGCTATAGGACCAAGGAATGAACTAACAATCAATTTTACTATGTTTCAAAGTGGAAAAACAAGGAAAGCTAAGTTTTTCGCAGTTCAAAGGCGACTTTAGGATAAATACGTGCTTTAGAGGATAAATCGCGTATTAATATGCACAAGCTTATAAGTAGAGGATACTGAACACTGTTTGATAATAGCTGCAAATAGACCAATGAACATGGTTTGACAAACATTTTTAATTTCTTCGCACAGAGGGCATGGGCCGTTTTCACATATTAAATGATAAAAAATGGGTTTTGTTTATTCGTAAAGTCAATGTATTAATTTTTTATTATTTAATATATGACGCAGACGTACGGCGGGACACGTCAAGGGGAATGGCGTAAGCGGTATTATTCCGCACCGCTTTGGGAGCCGGGTAGTTTTTTTTACGAATCGTACGATTCCATCAGGCACACGACGCGTGGCCGCGCACCGTTTGGAAACCGCCGCATTTCGCGTACTAAGTTTCAGTAAGAAGGCTGGTAGTTGAATGCTTTGTAGAGCTGACTTTCAAAGTGATGATTCAATCTGTGATCCGGATTGAAGTCAGGAGTTAGACTGTGTCTTAACTTAATTGCTTTTCGGAGTATTACTGGCGGGAGGGTAGGTTATTAACTAATCCGTATGATTAATTAATCCTTCCGTTGTTTTGCGAAGGTCGACTAAGCCTTATTTGATTTTTCCGTTAAAAATATAAAATGTATGTTTAAACTTTTTCATATTTTATTATATAGAAATAAATCATTGCTGATCTATTTACTATAGGGGCTGGAATAGTTATATAGATATGTTTTTAGCCAAAGGGTTTGTAATGTGGGTATTTGATTTCTTCATATGGGTTTTAAATACTTTGGCTAAAATTTATAATACAAAGGTTTTTGGGATATTACATAGGAGGAGTTATATGTGTAGGAAAGGTGTACTTCTATAAGGATTGAACAAATAAAACGTATATTAATATGACAAGGGAACAAGTGAAAATTTAAAATACTTTTTACACAACTAAGAAAGTGAAGATTTCCAAGCAACTTACATTATATCAACTTCAACACTTAGACTTAGAATAGCAAGTAATTTTGGAGGGATTTTTATGAAATATAAGATGATCGGGCAAATGGAATTTTACTTAGAAAAGATTAAAATGAATGAGTATTTCGATGAATAATCTCAAGTACTTAGGTCTTTTCAATTATTGGGCCGAGGGTCCGGTCCCTCCAAAAGCCAAGGAAATGCCTTGAGCCCCTTTAATCTTCAAATTCCTTAACACTTAAGGGGAAATTAGTAAAGTCTTAGGGAAAAATGAGATGGGTTAATGATTTTGACTTCGCTTCGTGAAATCCTTCCGTGTTGTATCATTTGCCTTAGCAATATACAACACATTTAAAGTCATTCATCACATATACCTACACCATCTACCTACTCCTATCTACTTTACCATTTACCTTCTTTATTAGGTACTTGACCTGTAAACTCCTTATCAATCTTCTTTTTCTTTTACATGCGATCTATCTATTTCTACACTTATCATCCAAGGTCGCAATAACTGTTGAGCACCTTTATTAACTCCTACCTTATCTACTATCTCGCCAAGATTGCAACCATTTGGCTAGATATTTATTCTCTGTCTTGACAACATGAAATTACATGTTCTAGTCAAGCTTGCGTCAGCTTTGATTTCCTTCATAAATCAGGCAAAGTTCGACAAGTTGCACACACCACACATTATAAAATAAAAATAGTAGTGGCATTTAGACTTGCACACTTTCTCGCCTTTGTTTTTGTGGCCTACTTTTCTTCACTTTTGGCCAATTTTATTCTTTTTACCCTTTTGATTTTTCTTTTTTTAGGGTATACCTCTTTCCATTTTTTTAATTTTTTTTGATTTTTTGATCTTTTAAGAATATGGAACACCTTTGGTACATAAAAAAGGTTTGAACATATTGCATAGTTCAATAAGACAATCATGAAAAATGATACCTATTGGTGACAGGAGTTCAATGGGTAAAGAGTGCTTCCCATTGGGGTACTTGGCTTCTTCCTTCTTCTAAACAAAAGTGGATCACTCCTCATTAATGTCAACTCAGATCCCCTCCTTTGTTCTATCTTGTTGTCTTCCATTCTAGACACATGCTACTCATGTACTCCATATGAAAAATCCCTTAGAACTTCTTGCAAGGGTGCAAGGGCTCCCATAGTGGAAATAATTGCTTCTCCCCCATTCTTTGACAGTAAAATACCTCCTCCTGCTATTACAGCGCTGGAATATCTTCTATGTTCTTCCCTTCTTCCTTCCTCACCAGTGGAGAGTGCATCATCATTAAGAGATCCTTTTCCCTGATCTCTCAAAGAAGGAACTCCCATGATTTTTCTTTGAGGAGAGATTTCTTGCTGAAGAGGGGCTTCTACCCTTGGCAAGATATGCAACAGATCTTTAGTCCTTTCAACATGGTTCCGGAGTGGAGTTGGCTCCATGGATTTTCCCAACTCATGCAAAGATTTAGACTTCTTTGAATCAACTTGTTTCCTCAAAGAAGTTTTAGATTGTACATCAAATACTCTTACTAGTCTCCTAGTGAACTTTGCATAAGAAGAAATGTTCACATATTTCAAGGAAGGTGACTCAAATAGCCACCAGGCATAAGCCTTACCTTGAAGATACAGCGATGCTACTCTCAGGGCTTCTTCGTCTGAAACTTGATGCAGTTGTAGATATGTGTCAAGCTCCCTTACCCAAGGTTGGGTTGAGCTTTCAAGTGATCCATCAAAAGTAGGTAGAGAAAATCTACCCAAAGTGGGCCGCAAATACCCTCTTCTTCTATCATAGATGTAGGATCTCCTTCCTTCTCTAAGATGACAGAACTCCGGGAAACTGATATGCTCTTTGAATCTCATTGATTGAGACTCATATTCTTGGGGATAATCACCAAGAGTTCCCTCCCTCGATGCTCCTCCTTTTCCTTCTTCCTTTGACAAGAAAGTAGGCATGTTACAAAGTTGTAAATCAGATTGTGTGGCTAAATGCACACACACATAGTAAGAAGTACTGGGGATTTCTTCATGAGAAGAGCTTCCTGAGGGATTTGCATGCCATTCCCTCCTCATTCCCCTGATTTCTCCCTTCATCTCATGCAAAGCTTGAGAAAGAATGTTAGAGAACTCTACTCCTTTTATTCTTCCATACAAAGGGGTTTCATCCTTGCTTGCTTTGTCTCTGGTGTAATCATTTTTATTTTGTCTTCTTCTATGATACCTCTACTCTCTGTCAGTGAGAGGCTCTCCTTCTTTTGAAGACATATTGGCTCAAATAATGCACAATTTGTGCCAAGAAATATGCTCTGATACCACTGTAATATCCCAAAATGGGAATCACACAGCAAGCCTACTGAAATAACGCACTCCTGAGAATTCAGTGCACTGAAATGCGTTTGTAGCTCCTGTATCCCCTATATCAGCTCATCTAAGATCTAAATCCAAAAGGAGAGCAAAAACAAATCAAAATAGGTGGGTTAAACAGATCTCCCACAACCTAGTCTAGTTGAAAAACACCCAAAGAGAGGGGTTGCAGCTATATGCAAGGACTGCTTCAGGAATAACACAGTTTATCAATTTACAAGTATAAGACCAACATGGAGGTTCATCTTTTAGCTATACATCAGAAAATTAGATCTACAATGCGGCTTATACAGTGTATAACAGAAATAGAAAGAATGTACAAGACAAAAGCCTTAAAATGAGCTGCTACAACAACATGAAATGGCAGAATAAGCTTGTCAGTGTTATTTTCATTGTTGAAGCATGTATTAGATTTCAACTCAGATCTGGAGTAGATCTGTACACAAAATGATGGATCTATTTTAGATCTGTATACAAGATAGGCTCCTTTATACACTCCCCTTGGGGATCTCAGCAAAACATGAAGGTACAAGAGTAGATCTAAGATCTAAGTCACAGATCTGCAGAAGTATTCAGAAAATTCTGAATCATAACATATGCAACATATCATATCTGAACTAACATGGATTGGTTGGCCAATCCACGAATCACCACAGTGAAAGGAAGAACCCAATCACTAGATATCTCTCCTCTAAAATGATGCCAAGTCTCCCTGAAACTCTGCTCTTGCAAATAACGCAGTCATGGAAGAGGGACTACGCTGTGGGCTTTGAGAATTCTTTGGCCTACTGCCAATGTGTGGATCTGAAGCTCAAAGAGTCTAGAACAGACTTATCAAAGGTGTTATCACTCAGGTTTTCCTAGAAGTTGTGTAAGAGGAAAGTATACCCGAGGTAACCACAAACCAACCTTTTAGATGCAGAATCTAGCCAATCTGCATCCAGAGAGGGCTCTCTCTTTATGATTTATCTTTGTTTTTTGAATGATTTTAGGCTAGTTATAGATTCAAAGTTTGTTTTGGGAAAATGGTGTAATCCACAAACTAAGGGCAAGGTTGAGGGCTTTCAGTCCATTGGGCTATGGAGTCTAAGGATGGCTTTACTGGATTTCTTTTCTAAACACAAGATGGTATTACAGGGCAAGATAGCTAGACCGAGAACAATCCTTAAAATTTAAAGTGGATGGATGGTCTTGAAGGGATGAAAGGTAGCTAAGAATCTTTCACCATATTCAAGAGAAAGAAGAGAAATGACTACAAGCAAAGAGCACTGAAGGATTCTTTGTTACAGTAATCAACAATGTTTAAATCAGCAAAACATGAGCAATTAAGAATTCATGCTTATAACTAATCCAGAAGAAAACATCAAGAATAATCACATTTGAAAACAGAGTACAATTAAGCAAATTCTGTTTCAATCTTTTATGTAAACTATTCAGAAACGGACATGATGATAGCATAAACTAATATAAAATTTAAACACAAGGGTTGGAAAACTTATTGAACTGAAGTCCAACACATGAATCCTGCAACAAGTCCAGTGCTTCAAAACGTCATCCAGTAAGCCACAAGTAAATTTGTCCAAAAGCTTTTTATTCCAAAAACCTCAATGTTACAGCAGAGTAATAGAATCCACCCTCAACTCTCTCTTTGAGGGTTTATTTATACAAAAAATAATCCTAACAATCTTACTCTATCCTAGCCAATAATCCAGGCTGACTTAAAGCATATTTACAAACAAACAAGAGACCCATGGTCTCGTAAATAGAATAATGAGTAACGGCTGATGTGCTGTTCCTTTCTTCATGGACGTGCTAAGGATAAGTGCTTAAAATAGGGCTCTGTGCTGTTCTTTGCGTATTCCTTTGACTTGTTGAATACTCTTTCTTCTCACGGATACTCTTTCA
>JAXQQM020079321.1:0-15768 GCA_034641835.2 Pinus albicaulis | reverse complement strand
TTATGATGGCAATGCCCCCTACCAAAACCCACATTATCCACACTCAAGGCTGCATATAAATTGCCTTTTTAATCCATGCCCAATAAACTCAAAATCTGGGCAATATTTAACAAGCATGTGGAAACTTCTATCAATAAATTTGATGATTTAATAAAGGCAACAATGCCAACTTCAGAATGCAAAATTTTTCTCCTTACACCATGGTTATAAATATAATCAATTCCATTTCTTCAACTCTTAATTGAAGGCCAACTCCATTTCTGGACATTCGAATCTATTGTTCGAATCCTGCATGAACCTTGACTCTCACTTATATTGACTTCATGGATCATTAATTCAGGCCTTGGTTTAAGCCCAATGCATCTATATAGTCTTTTGTTCGGTCCACACTATAATTCGGCCACGTGAACACTTCATTAAATTTTTTGTTTAACCATACCCAAATCATATATATATATATATCACAATTTAAATGATTCCCACAACCATCATGCATCACTCACCAACAACCAATCGACTTAAAATCACATTCAATAGTTAATAACCAATTATCAACACGATAATTCAACTGGGCCCCAGCGTCCTTACCTTTGCTTATCGACTATGCAACTTCAGCTATGATCTCACGGTCATTCTTCTCTCGCGCTTCAACACCAAGCTGGGCCTCCATCCGACGATCATCGCGCTCCATAAGGCTTCGGACTTTAACCATCAGAGATCACGCGATAAAAATGGTATTTAATTACCACTTAATGCCACGCGTCCATCATCAAAGACTATTGCATTCCAAAAGGCGAAACAGCTTACCAGTTGAGAAGTGATGCGAAACTCCTGGTTTTAGCCTTTCAAAATCGGCTTCGTGGGTTCTCCTCACAGTTCCGCTCTTTCACAATTTTAACTGCTTCGACTTCCCTAATATGTTGTTCTTCGACAGCTCTTTTTCATTTGCGGATTCAATTCTGCCTTCTCCACTTGCTCGCACTTCCACTGCGATTAACCACGGTTCGATGTAATGACATGGTTCAATTTATATGACCCAGCACAAGTTTTAACTCGCTTCAATCGAACTCTTCATTCCATCGCTTTCACGGCTCACTTGCTCCATTTATAATTCTGCTTCTATTCTCGATAAGGTCTCCACATACGTTTCATGGGTTTGACCTCTGCTACAATCTTTCAAATCGACCTTGTCGTGATCCTTGACTCACGACTTCGCCTCCAACATTTCGTAGATTCTAAGTGCAAATTTACCTTTCAGCCTCTCCCCACAGTTTATTTACTTCCGATTAACCTTCAGTTCTGTTCCTAAGTGTTCTAATGCATCATCAATTCGATTTCCATTTATTTCACTTGAATGCCCTTCTTGAGATCCGATATATTCGGATATCAAACTCTGTCTTGAAAACTTAATTTCGCTCCATGTCATCGACCCTTACAGTGGTCGATGACGATAATATTCCCTTCGTTTTCTCAAAGGAGTACACAACTCTTCTTGCGTTAGTCCAAAACAGAATGTCGATATTAATCAACATTTATTCTTGTATCATATATAGAGCAAAAATTAAACTCGCAAATCACAGAGTTTCATCACACTGGTTTACACAATTACTTAGTGGAATTTGAAGCCCATTTGCACAGAATCTAAATCAAATGATATTCATATAAGGCTGAAACAATTTCTTCTATATATACAAATGAATCCACTTACAGAACTTCTTGTTTTGCCAGATCTTCAAAATCAAATGGCCCTTTCAACTACTCGTAGGCTTACAGGAACAAACCCTTGTTTACCCAAACCTGAACCACTCACACACTCTGCAAATCTATCTGCTTAATGCCTTTGAGGCTTATTTATACAAATTAATAATAAATCGATTTAGCTCCCTTAACACTCAACAAAAATCTTGAAATTCTATATTTCCTAAATCTAGACTAAATCACTATAATTGCTGAAACTAATTCTAATTTCATTCCTAAATGTGAACTGTCTCTTCATATTCCTAGATAATCGACTTCCCCTCATGTTCTCCAATGATTTGGGAACATTTACAATTTTCTCTCAATATTTAATTAAAACCACTCAAATTATTTAAGGATTACATAAGAATTTAAAAACATAAGACCCCCCTATGTCTACAAAAATACCAAGTATTTTTCGGAACCTAACGCCCCTACATCATGCTCCCAAGGTTAAAATTAATCATTATCTCCTGATCATGTGCCTTTATTCCTTGCCTTCCTGGATCCCACACTTTGTTTTGCAACTGATCATCCGCTGCAATATTCTTCTTCTACACTTCTCCAAGCTTCCATATCTTATGTTGCATCTTTCCGCTTGTTATGCCTTCATAGTCTATGACTGCCTTTCTCTTGTTGCTACTACTTCTTTGTTTTCTTTTTGTTGTCTTCTTCTAAGACACCTTCATCATCAGCCTTCTTATCAATTTAATTTCCTGATCTAATTTATCTTTTGACTGTTGGATACTATTTCCTCTTCATTGTTGAACTTCTACTTCTACTTTTACTTCGGCTCTTGCTCTTAATTGTTGAGCCCTTACACTAGTTTGATGAAATCTTACGCTAGCTGCCACCCAATCATCCATACCCTCTTGTTTTCTGCAACTGAAAACTTCTTCCTGATTGTCACTTAGGACAATTTCTTCATTCTCTACCTTCAGCAATTCTTCAGACTGGTATTTAAATTGCCAGTCATTGTCATCATATCTTTTCTTCTCCTGGACTAAAAATTATTTAGTCCTTTCATCAGTACCTGCAATCATAAAAAAAAACATCAAAGTTATAGAACCTTTGTGTCTCTTCCTCCTCTTCTAGCAACACTTCAATCTGCTGCTCTGTCATTTCTTCCAGCAACACTTCAATCTGCTGCTCTGTCACCAGCACATTAGTATGTTGATTCCAATCCTTCAAGCAACTCTCGAGACTGTCAGTTAGTCTCTCCTCTGCATCATCCTCTTCAAGGATGTCTCCTTGCTCTAGTTCATAAAAATGAACTTTTTCATTCTCATTCAACTTTGCCTTTACAATCTAAACACTTATTCTCTATGTTTCTAGCATTTTCTCCAGAACAGTTAACTCATGCCATAAATCTGTCATCTCATCTAAGAAAATCTTTGTACAATATTCACTACCTTCACAAGTCAAATTTCCTGCTGTCACTGCCTCCTCATCTTTCATCATAATAGAATTCTGATCCTCCATCTTTGCAATAATGTCAGTTATCTTTCCGTCACTCTTCATTTGGCCATTCAATAAAATCAATCTGCCATTATCATCATTAATAAAAAATTCATCATCATCAGACAAAACTGTCATGTCTCCATTGAAACAATCTCTTTCACAAAACAAGGAATTTATGAATTCCTTTTGTTGCAGTAATTAAATCTGGTCTTCATTAAAAGATAATAATCATATGTTACTTGGAAAATTCCAACTTCACTAAATATAGTTTCATCATATGAACTATTTTCTTCAATACCTGCATTCACACAAATCTTGTCAGTTTTAAAACCATAAGACCCCATGGTCTCATTTGATGATTTAATCATCAAATCTTCCTGTTGTTCCAAGTCCTCTATACATTTCAGAAATTCTTCAATGGTCCTCTCTTCAGTCTCTTAGATCTGTCCAATTGACTGTTCAATTTCCAGCTCCTGGTCATCATCACAATTTAGACTTCCTCTGCTTCCAATGTATTAGAAAGTAAAACTTTTCCCCAACTGTGTATGGACATTTTCAACATATCTGGCTGTCTCATTTTTTTCCTTAGTGACAACATCAACAGTTTTTCCTTCTCCACATGTTCTTCCTACAAACATACAAAATTTATCAGATGTAAAGTCATTCGACCTCTTGGTCTCACTTGAATTTTCAGTCTTCAAGTCTTTCTCCAAATACTCAATCATTCTGAGGAATCTCTCTTTCTGTTGAGCATGTATCATCTTCTCTTTCTTCATCTGTAGCCTATGCCACTTTACCTTATTCTTCATGAGCCAACCAACTCTTTGGCTTTCCTCTATCATCTTTTCCAATTTGTTGAACTGCTCCCTGAGCTCAGCTACCTCTTTCTCATACTCTTCCTTTCTTAACTGTCTTTGTATGCCATCTGACTTGGCATCCTCTTTCTTCACTTTCATTCTGTTGTGGCCTCTCTCAGAACCTCTGCAATCTCTGCTATGACTGTCAGTAGCCATCTTCTCCTTCATGATTTCTCACTCACTCATCGCGGGCTACACTGAAACCTCTACAATAGCAAGTCCTCCTTGTCACAACTTACCTCACCAATCCTCTCCCTGGATCCGGTCTTTTGGTAAGTACAGGTCCTCTATCTTCAGGAAAATTTTGAGCATGCTTCACTGCTCCTTTCAAGCTTCACTTATCTGCACCCTCTCAAGAACACATATGTTCTCTTTTCATCCAAACTCTGTTGGGAATTCTCAAGGTTCTTCCACACTTTCTTCTTTCTCTTTAGAAACCTTCACTGGCTTCTTTCATCACTGTTTTTCAAAACTATGATCTTCTTGCTATGATGCTCCTCATTTGTCTGCAATCTTCATTCTGTAAACAAAATCTTCCAACAAAATCAAAAATACCTCACCTTCAAGGGTTGTTCATCATCCATTTGAAATTGCTTCTACAATTTCCTCCAATGCTCTGCCGCACTGCACGTTGTCCTGTCAGATTTAAATCTGATCTCTTTGCCATCACCATCACACCTATGTTCACATCTTCAGAACATATCCGGGTAATCTTCAGAACACTTTACCTTCAAATTCAGATTCTGCAAATCTGAATACCTTCACTGCACACCTCTTCAAATCTGCAATCACTCTTAAACATATTTAAAACTTCAAATTTTCCTCACCGCTTCAGTACATATGCATTTCAAAATTTAATTTTCAAAGAGCTTATCCTTCTCTGATACCACTTGATGGCAGCTCACCTCACGAGGGCTTCACTCAATCAACCTCTATCCTATCACGTGCATTCGTGGCATATTAAAAAATACCCTTAATTTGACTACATATTAGAAAATACCCCTAAAAATCACATTATTTAACCCCCTACCAATATGAACCCAATACAGCTTCCCAATTTTAAAAACCCCTACTTCCACTAGATATTGTAGGTATCCAATTTTTCATTAACATTTTTTATACCCCTTTATATTTTTTCATTAACTTTGAGCTCCATTTTTTATACCTGTAAATATAAAGACCCTTTACCCCCTATATATCCCCCAATATATTATGCCATTTTTTCCTCAATATAAATCCCCCAATGTGAACCCACGTGGTATGGTATTGCTCCCCTAGTGCAGTCCCTATGGCTCACCTGCCAAACCCACATACTCCACTATCAATGCATATAAAATGCATTTCACATCCATGCCCAACAAACTCAAAATCTGGGCAATCTTTAACAAGCATGCAGAAACTTCTATCAATAAATTTGATGATTTAATAAAGGCAACAATGCCAACTTCAGAATGCGAAAGTTTTCTCCTTACACCATGGTTATAAATATAATCAGTTCCATTTCTTCAACTCTTAATCGAAGTCCAACTCCATTTCTAAACATTCAAATCCATTGTTCGAATCCTGCATGAACCTTGACTCTCACTTATATTGAATTCATGGATCATTAATCCAAGCCATGGTTTAAGCCCAACGCATCTATATAGTCTTTTGTTCATTCCACACTATAATTTGACCACGTGAACACTTCATTAAAGTCTTTGGTTAACCATACCCAAAGCATATATATATATATATATATATATATATATATATATATATATATATATATATATATATATATATATATATATATATCACAATTTAAATTCATTTAAATTGTGATTCCCACAACCATCATGCATCACTCACCAACAACCAATCGACTTAACATCACATTCAATAGTTAATAACCAATTATCAACACGATAATTCAACTGGGCCCTAGCGTCCTTACCTTGCTTATCGACTATGAAACTTCAGCTATGATCCCATGGTCATTCTTCTCTCACGCTTCAATACCAAGTTGGGCCTCCATCTGACGATCATTGCGCTCCATAAGGCTTCGGACTTTAACCATCAGAGATCACACGATAAAAATGGTATTTAATTACCACTTAATGCCACGCATCCATCATCAAATACTATCACGTTCCAAAAGGCGAAATAGCTTACCAGTTGAGAAGTGATGTGAAACTCTTAGTTTTAGGCTTTCAAAACTAGCTTCGTGGGTTCTCCTCACAATTCCACTCTTTCACAATTCTAACTGCTTCGACTTCCCTAATATGTTGTTCTTCGACAGCTCTTTTGCATTTGCAGATTCAATTCCGCCTTCTCCACTTGCTCGCACTTCCACTACGATTAACCATGGTTCGATGTAATGACATGGTTCAATTTATATGACCCAACACAGGTTTTAACTCCGCTTCAATCGAACTGTTCATTCCATCGCTTTCACGGCTCGATTGCTCCATTTATAATTCTGCTTCTATTCTCGATAAGGTCTCCGCATACGTTTCATGGGTTTGACCTCTGCTACGATATTTCAAATCGACCTTGTCATGATCCTTGACTCACGACTTTGCCTCCAACATTTCGCAGATTCTAAGTGAAAATTTACCCTATGGCCTCTCTCCACAGTTTATTGACTTCCGATTGACCTTCAGTTTTGTTCCTAAGTGTACTAATGCATCATCAATTCGATTGCCATTTATTTCACTTGAATGCCCTTCTTGAGATTCGATATATTCGGATATCAAACTCTGTTTTGAAAAATTAATTTCGCTCCATGTCATCGACCCTTACAGTGGTCGATGACGACAATAATCCCTTCGTTTTCTCAAAGGAGTACACAACTCTTCTTGCGTTAGTCCAAAATAGAATGTCGATATTAATCAACATTTATTCTTTTATCATATACAGAGCAACAATTAAACTCGCAAATCACATAGTTTCATCACACTGGTTTATACAATTACTTAGTGGAATTTGAAGCCCATTTGCACAGAATCTAAATCAAACGATATTCATATAAGGTTGAAACAATTTCTTCCATATATACAAATGAATCCACTTACAGAACTTCTTGTTTGGCTAGATCTTCAAAATCAAATGGCCCTTTCAACTGCCTGTAGGCTTACAGGAACAAACCCCTATTTGCCCAAACATGAACCACTCACACACTCTGCAGATCTACCTGCTTAATGCCTTTGAGGCTTATTTATACAAATTAATAATAAATTGATTCAGCTCCCTTAACGCTCAACAAAACTCTTGAAATTCTAGATTTCCTAAATCTAGACTAAATCCCTATAATTGCTGAAACTAATTCTAATTTCATTCCTAAATCTGAACTGTCTCTTCATATTCCTAGCTAATCAACTTCCCCTCATGTTCTCCAATGATTTGGGAACATTTACAATTTTCTCTCAATATTTAATTAAAACCACTCAAATTATTTAAGGATTGCATAAGAATTTAAAAACATAAGACCCCCTTATGTCTACAAAAATACCAAGTATTTTGTGGAACCTAATGCCCCTGCATCACTTTATTAGATAAATTTGTTGAGTTCACATAGTTGTATTCACCATTAGAATGAAAACTAATTTGATGGATAAAATCAATGGACAATGAATGTTATTAGAAACATATAACCCATAAAATCAATCAATAATATCTATCTTACTCAAAAATGTACTTTAATTTTTCTATTCTTAATTTTTTTTAAACTTAATAAAATATTTTTTAATGAAATAATTAATATATATATATATATATATATATAAACTTATGATTTTTAACAAACCGTATAAAATTTCAAATAAAATTAAAGTAAACTACCGCTTACTATTAAATATCAACCTAATAAATAAAGGATTAAAATGAGAGCATCTTGATGTGCATTTCTTGAACCTTTAAGTGAGGAAGTGGCTATTCAAGAATAGGTATAAAAGTAGATCAGAGAGTTAGTGGATGAATCTAAGCAAGCTTCCAACACATGGAATCACGATTTTGTTTATTATGGTTATATGTTATGGGGCATTGCACATAGTGATTTGGTTTTGGTTTCCATTTAGAAGTAGAAATTTATTATTTGATTTTTATCATTATTTCATAGTTGGCATTTTAGTTGGCATTTAAGCAATATATCATATGGATTTGTATAGATGAGAAGTGATTTTTTTTCAATTTAGTGTGTATCTATATTGTATATAAGAGTTATGGTTGCATATTTTTGCAATGAGTAAGGCATTGAGTTTATCATAACTGCTTGTGCTGCATTTAACCAGATCTATTGGTTTGATCCGTTTGAGCATAGTTTATTTGTGAAAAAAATGAGTGAGGGTTTAGAGAGATTTGTGTGGACATGTGTCTGTGTGGAAAAGGAAGGTCATGGCTGGAATGACAGGACGTGGAGATAAATTCAAAAAAAAAATTAACTAGAGGAAGTGTAAAGGAGCCATGATGAAATTTATTATAGGAGTTGGCTTTGTATGCATGTTAGTTTCCATAACGAAAGGAAGAAGTGGAAATATTTACTTTTTCTTCTCTCATTTTACCATTTTCATTCTCATCCCTGCACGTGTAATGTTTGGTTATGATATTGGTGCTACTTTAGGTGTGTAATGTTTTGTTATGATATTGGTGATATACTTGAGGTGTTTTGGGTGTATATTTAAGCATCTTAATGATGTTGAAATGGTGAAAGCATTCCAATGTCATTAAAAGAAAAGGAAAGTATTTATTTTTATTTTAAATTTCATTTTCCAAATTAAATTTTCATGAAATGAAAAAGTAAGAAAATTATACTTTTTGGTGAAAAAAAAATCTTACATTTTTTCAATAATGGTTTCATTAAACGCAAAGAGAAAGAGTTTGAGTTGAGATAATACTCATTATTTATGGGATTTTGTTAAAATTTAAGGCATGGTGGAGTTTTAAAAGAGTGAAAAGTGTGTATTGGTCTCATTCACATGAGGGTATGAACTTTTTCATATATTTTATTTGAAGCATAACAAAGTTAGAAATAATTAATTCCTACTTGTCTATGGTTGTAATTCTCCATTTGAGGAGTTTGTTCCTACATAATAGGAATTAGCTAGAATATAGTTTCTCCTAGTTTAGTGTGTGGTTGAGAGAATCTCTCAACCACACTACTGTACGTCTAAGATAGAATTCCTATCTTGAGACTTTTGCTTGTATAAATATGTGTGTAATTTCCTTGATTCATAATATAGAATATATTGAGTGTGTGTGTGCTATTTTATCTTGGTATAGGAGCTTCAGAGCCCATAAAAGCCTTTGGCCCTTCCTGGGCATAGGAATATAAATCACTCTATTTGTTTTAGGTTTGTTGTCCAATCATCTGGAGGAGGTGTATTGGAGCGAGTATGGGCCTGGACCTCGGTCCCCTCTTGGGCTGAGGGAAATGAGGGAAATAAAGAGTTTTGTTGTGCTCCTGACCGCAGCACAGAGGAAATTAGAGCAGAGGAGCCGACGGATTGAGGAGCTTTTTCATCCTTAGTCGATGATTGGTAGTTTGAGAATTTCTTTGTATTAATTGGGTTTTCGGCGTTCATTTTCTCATCGACAATTTTTTGTTTTCCTGTGTCGGATGCAAAGTAAGTTTCAGTGACTCAATTAACTGCAAACTTTCATGATTATTTATTTCCAGAGAATGCCGTGATATTTATCCACAGATTTATTGAACATCACGATTAGGGTAATTGGTGGCTAATCGCATTGATAACAAATCCGGATATGAAGTTTATGTAAGCCGTGAAATTAGAGAAGAATTTCCAACGATCCAGAGGTTTCTTGCGATCTGAGTAAGAATGGCTACTGCTGCTACTGCCGTTGGAACGGATCGCATGATCTACGCTTCCGGCACCGTGGAGAGCTCTGGTGGATGCTAACACTAGGTATCTGTACTATTGGAACCCAAAGAGCAATATTACGCAGTACAATTTTGGTGTTCATGTTGTGTATAGCGCATGGTGGCTGCGTGAAGGGTGTAGCGGCATGGAGTGTCGTGGGAGTGATGTGATTGAATTCTTACCTACCCATCGGAATCCAATGTAGAGGAGTCTGCGTGCAGAGGTTGGTGGGGAGGTCCCCTGAAAATATTCATAAGGATTCTACGAGGAGTTTGGAAAGGAGGAGATTGTGACTCCAGCGCTATGAATTACGATACGATTTGGTGACCGTAGGACAGAGGGTGCATTCTGAATTCTCTGTCATGCAGATATCAAATCCTGTTGGTGATCCTGCAGAGATGGGTGCAACTTTCATGGATATATTACATTGTTTGGCTTCTGTTGGGATTGAAAGGCAAACTTGTAAAACGTATGAGTGCAGAATGGCGGATTTTTTGCGGAGTGTGGACTCATCATCATTGATTTGGGGCGATGAGTCGAATGGTTGGAGGACTGTGGAGTTCATTTATTTTTGCAGTGATTTAATTGATATCTCGGCAGGTGAGCTCCCTCGCTTTGGCATTGCCGGTGTCCTGGCTAGGTGTTATGTACAGTGCGGTGTGGAGGGCTATAAGACTGTGGTCCTGCCGCGTGCAAAACAGAACGTGGTGAGCTGATTTGTGCACAAGCTCATAGTTAGGGTGGCTGAGTCTGTGTGGAGGCAGTGAAGGCTGAACCTGGAGAGCTGTTGGTCGAGGTTGTAGGTGGTCGCAATAGAGATCACGTGGCAGCAAGGCCGTAGTCGATTTATCAGTAAGCGTGGAGTGTGGAGCTGGCATTGAAGTTACTGTCTAAAAGCTGCGTGGAGAGTGCACTAGTGTGGAAGCATGTATTGCACTCTAATCATTATTTGGGAAATAATCATATTTGTTGCATCGTGAATTTTATGCGCTGACATTGTGTGATATAATTAGTTTGAAGAAATCTATGGCTCTCTTCCTTCGAGAGGAGGTTCCGGTTTGAACCTGGATGCTCCGCTCTATATTCCCGCAACATTCCAGTAGGTAGAGGATTCAATGTAATCGACAGAGTTTCTTGAGGGTCATTCGCGCTCCTCCTGGCCATGAAGACATTGGGAATTAGATAATTCTCGCATTTGCAAAGATTCGAAATACATTTCAGCAATAGCGCAAGTATTAATTTTAATTTGGATCTACTTGGAAGTAACTTTTTTGGAGTGTGGAATTCGTAGCATGGAAGTCTCAGTAATAGAGAAGAGATGAGCGTGTTGCTCTAGAGCTGGAGCTGGACATGTTGTCCAAACAGAGTTTTTTAAGCATTTGCTAGCATGGGTAATTTTTTGGCGAATCGAGCAGAGGATGATCAAGTTTGTGCATGCCCGATGTGATGGAAACAGATTGTGGAGACAGATCTGCATGTTCAATTGCGAGGAGATTAGCTAGACAATGGGTCTTAGTTGTTGCAGTACGTCAGCGAGCATGAGGCAACATGATTGGAAGCAGTTACCAAGCCTAGATACTGTGAGTAGGGGAAGTGGCATTATGTTGCCAGGGGATCGGATACTGAAACGCGATGGAGGATTGGACCGTGGATTCCTGGATTACTGTTCTTGAAGGGAAAAGTGTGTTCTCTTCATGTGGCTATGAGTGCCTATGTTTTAGTTTCTTTATCAGTGGACCCC
This sequence comes from Pinus albicaulis, assembly GCA_034641835.2. Lineage (NCBI taxonomy): Eukaryota > Viridiplantae > Streptophyta > Pinopsida > Pinales > Pinaceae > Pinus > Pinus albicaulis. The sequence continues at coordinate 4,114 of JAXQQM020079321.1, read as the reverse complement.
TCACAGGTAGCATTGGAATGGTTACTGGTATACTTGGGAAATAATCATCTTTGGGCGGAAAAAGAAATTAACGTGAAGAGTTCATGTTTTATTTAGTTTCTTGGAATCATGTTTAAACATTATTGAGCCTTATTGAGCCTAGCTAACTCAATGTAGGTAAAATTATTTTGTTAGAATTATCTACTCTAACAAATGACAGGTGAAACGTGGATTTCCAAGAAGTTATTTGAACAGACAAGGATGCCCAAGATGTGAACAATGAACAGATGAGGTAAAGAAGCAACGACAACGTTTATGGTGCACAACAAAATAGATGTTTGTTTGAGTTAGTGTGGTTTGTGGAATAGACTCCCTAGCATGTTATAAGAAAGTCCAGTTGTTGTAATGGTCATTGTGTGTACCCAGAAACTCCAAAATGTGGTATGAAATGTAAGCCTTTTAAAGGCATCTGAAAGTTCGTGGTGATCTTAAAACCACTTTGTAATGGTATATGGTCAACCTGAAACCATCTTTTGTCACTGTAAAGTGATGGTTGGTGGTGAGCCAGAAACCATCCATAGAGCCTTTGTGGCTTGAGGTGCCTTTGTGGCCGCATGTACACGAGTGGCAGCGTGTGCATGAGAGCTGTGTGCTCAGCAGAGCTTTGTGCTCAATCGAGCAGGTGGACTGCAGTAACACCTGGCTCAGTCTCAGATGATTCATCAATCTTTGAGAAGAAGGGGGTTGGTGTGCTTTCTTAGCTGACAGTTGTTCTGAGAAGTACAATTGTCGCAACTGCTCAGTACATACTCATGCCAACATGCCAAATCACGGGAATGGCGCGAAAGAGCACGATTTTTTATTCAGGAAGACGCCAACTCAACTTCATGGGGATCCGCGGGAAGCCTCATCTTCGTTTGACGATTTGCGGAGAAGCAGATCGGAGAAGTTGCGGATCTATCCGGGAGAGGCAGATTGGAAGATCCGCGGGAAGCCTCATCTTCGTTTGACGATTTGCGGAGAAGCAGATCGGAGAAGTTGCGGATCTGTCCAAGAGAGGCAGATTGTGTTTTTGGAGATTCTGCACATGCAATTCGCCTGATGGTGGTGGATTTGCAGGTACATATATGCAGTGATAACGGTCGACAGAATCATGTATGCGAAGGACATCCTACAGGACTAGCAGTTGCAGCGGTTGGTACCCATGCATTCCGGTGGATGGTTGCTCTTTTATATGGACGTCGACATATTCTTTGTTTTGTTTGACCACAACCAGACTTTGTGAATCACTATCATGACAAGTAGTCATTAAGGGGGGGAGTTAGAAATAATTAATTCCTACTTGTCTATGGTTGTAATTCTCCATTTTAGGAGTTTGTTCCTACATAATAGGAAATAGCTAGAATATAGTTTCTCCTAGTTTAGTGTGTGGTTGAGAGAATCTCTCAACCACACTACTGTACGTCTAAGATAGAATTCCTATCTTGAGACTTTTGCTTGTATAAATATGTGTGTAATTTCCTTGATTCGTAATATAGAATATAAATTATAGTGATGGAATGAGCTTATATTTTGGGCATATGATTGTTATACAGGAGTGATAACACTATTTTTTTGTTTTCAATGCTTGTTGTACTTGATTTAAAATTATATAAATATGTGCAGGGGGTGCATGATGAGTTGTACCCAACGCCCCAAAATTTTCATCTAAGAAGTAAAATTTATCCATAGGCAAGTTGTATTCCTTAGATACCCTCTTGAGTCAAACCTACATACACTAGTGTAGTAAGACATGTAATCATGTAGTGTGTATCATTATTATGTATAGGGAGGAGGTGGCATCAAGTTGTGCAATCAACCACTCAGATAGTATAAGGGTGAAATTTGGACTCATATCTAAGATTGATATGGAAGTGGAGAATTGAGTCATAAATTACATGGGGAAATGTGATATGGGAGAATTTCAAAATGTGAGGAAGAAAACTAGAGAGAGATTAACATATTGATGAACCATGTATGTGAAACTCATTCCTAGAGAACTAGAGAGCACAATGGATGACACCCATGTTTCTTGGTAGATGTATTTCTTTTTATATGGAAATTAATGATTAGTTGTTTGTAGAAATAAGTTAGAAGTTTGTATGCAGGTATAAAAGGAAGAAATCTCATAGTGAAGAAAGCATAAGTGAGTATACAAATGTGATGCTCAATGTAGTAGAAAAGAGTAGTTTGTGATAGTTCTTTTGGTAGTAGTGGAAGTCAAATGATGGATTGTATGATTATTTTGTAATAGACACAAAGATCGTACTGAAATGAGAGTCGAAAATTCTGATAGTAAGCAAGTCTCTAGTGTTGTGTTTTGAGTTCATATATTGGTCCTAAGATAATATTTAATTATGTACATAGCATCTTTGTGGATGGAGTATAAGAATTGTATGTACCTGAGTCAAATATAACCATGATGAGGTAATGAGTAACCATTGTTGGTGCTAAATTCGATACTTTTTGAAAACTTGGCTACCTCTAGGGATTCTGTCTCATTACCCTTTATCATATTTCTGTCAATCTTTCCTCACTCCCTAGATTTATATTTGACATGTTATCCCTAGTAACACAAAAAAATGTATCAAAAAAATAAATTAAAACCTCCGAACATGAAAAATAACATTAATGATATTTTGTTATGTTATTTAGATAATGTCTTATATCCATAAAAGTGTATGTTATTATTATTATTTTATTATTTTAAGGTTATTTATCATATACACATAAATATACATAAATGATTGATAACACTAAATAAAATGTCATAATAATATACACCATTAAAACATTATTAATAATCATAATTGTGACTAAACATGATTAACAACTAATTGTCCACGAAAATGGGGAGTAATGTCCACAAAAAAGAGAAAATTAAATAATCATAAAATATAAATAAAAAGCTTAAAGATAAAATATGAGAGTTAATATTCAAATTCATCCAATATAAACTAAAAAACTAAAAACCTTCATATCCTGCATCAAAATTCATGTATCTTATAAATCACTTTATAAAACAAATATCAAAAATATTTTCTATGCGTCAATCTAAAATCCATAATTATACATAAGAGTCTATTTCAAAAGGCCCATAAATAATATTTTTAAGTTTGGTTAAGATTGTTAAATTTGAAAACATTTCATTAAAACATAATAAAATATTATCTTGTTAGCAACCTCGCCATTCAAGACACACGTGAATCATATTATGATAAATAAAAGCTAATTTTTAAATTATTTTGAAAAAACTAAAACAAACACACATCAAACCCTTATAAAGTGTGAAATATTTGACTCACATTAAAAACTTTTTCTGAAAAAACTAAAGCAAGCTATAATTTTAGCTAAAATTTATTTTTATTCACAATGAGTTTATTAAACCATGACTTATTTCCTCTAGTATTTTTTAGCTTTAAGATCAACTTACTTGTGTAAAAAACTTTTGGCAATGATTTATCTTGCTATGTAGAATCTTAACTCAGCTACGTAAATATGTTTTAGATATTTACTAGGGGTTACTTTTTTAAACCAACTCCTCAAGGCTCATTTATATTATGATCAACTATTAAAAAGATTGGGTTCCTTTTTTAAACCAACTCCTCAAGCCTCATTTATATTATGATGAACTATTAAAAAGATTTAAGGCTCCTCAAGGCTCATTTATATTATGATCAACTATTAAAAGGATTTAGGGCTTTGGGTCATTTGCAATTTTTGTTAGTATTTATAGGAAGAAATCATTTTATATATAAAAAATCAATAATTCATATGGTACCTTATTATGAATTGTATTTCATTTATTGCCCAGAAATTCATTTCATGTTAAATGTTAATCACACTCGATTTAGAAGAAAAATAATGACATACGTGAAAACCCAATATGTGAATCATATTAAACAAAAGCTAGTGTTAAAATATTTATGAAATCATAGTGCATTAAATAGAGGCTTGCACTGAAACATTCTATCAAACCATTGAGCTAAAATAATGTGAGGAGCCCCTACTAACCTGACATCTCACATCACATGTAGTTGTCATCTGGTCTGATATCACATATGTGGTTGTCATCAGGTTGGAGGAAAGCATTAAT
>JAXQQM020082603.1:0-18910 GCA_034641835.2 Pinus albicaulis | reverse complement strand
AGAAAGGCGAAAAAAGTTTTGGGAGGGTTTTCTGGATGACATATTGACATAAGGAAATCAGTTTCTAGAAAACTCAGCTGTAGATATAGTCATCACTAACATGTAAAAATATTGATGGCTAACAGTAAATCTACCATTATTTCTTCTATTTCATTTTCGTTGAGGCATAGCAAAATAAAGATGCCCGATGGGTCCTGGCCTCAAAGACAAATAACCATTTGCCACAATGAACTTCTGAGATTTTAGACTCAACATTCTATACTTTGTCTTGTCGTTGCTTGGAGGACATCTAAGAGTTAAGAGGTATTCTACAATTTCTTCGTACCATGGACTGCGAAGGTACTTCATCTGGGTCTTTTGTGTAGCTATTTCTATCCCACACTACTCATTTGTTTTTCCAGACTCTTCATTTGCTACCATAGATAAATTTATCCCCAAAGCCTGACAGTTTGATTCTGAAAGGATCTTGGCTAATCCCTATCCTTTTATCACCTTAGTGGGGCGTATCTCCAACTCATACTCCTGTATCTTGGAAATCCATTTTCCTATCTTCCCCTCGCTATCTCCTTGGATCAGGATGTCTTTTACAGCTGCTGTGGGTACAAATGCAGTAATGGCAGACTGCAAGATATACATCCGAAAAGCCTTGAGTGATTTGACCAAGGCATAAGCTTGTTTCTCCAGGATGTTGTATTTTAGCTCAGCATCGTGGAGCACTTGACTGAAGAAGGTGATAGGTTGCTCGTACCCCTCCTCGTTCTTCTGCAATAATTCTGCTGCAACAGTGTGGGGAGATGGAAATGAAAATATCATGAAGGGCTTAGCATAATCCGGTTCGGCCAATACTGGGGCTTCTGTGAAGGCCTTTTTAATCCTGTTAAAATCCTCCTGTGACTTAGGAGTCCATTTTACTTCATGATCCTTCTTTAGCATCTCAGTTTTGTACTAGACTATCTCTACGTAGTTTGGTATGAATATTCTCAGGAAGTTGATACATCCAAGAAAAACTTGGACCTCTTTCTTATTTCTAGGCAAGGAGATACCATTTATGACTTCTACCCTCTTCGGGTCAATTTTCACCCCTGCCTTTGTCACAATATGCCCCAACAATTTACCCTCTTCTAAAGTAAACATGGATTTTTGAGGGTTTAAAGACAGTCCATACCTTCGGCACTTCTCAAAGGTTCTGCGTAGGTGTTCAATATGTTCAGCATCATCTTTTGAGAAGACTGTGATGTCATCCAAGTAGACCACCACGAATTTGTCTTGTTCCCCCACAAAAGCAATATCCATAGCACTTTGAAATGTAGCCTCGGCATCGATCAATCCAAATGGAATTCGAGCATACATAAATTTTCTCCAAGGAGTAGTGAATGCAGTTTTCTTTTGGTCCTCTGGGAGCACTGCTACCTGATTGTATCCAAAAAAGCCATCCATCATAGACATTCGTGAAGATCCTACCACTTTCTGCAATATATGGTCCATGTTTGGCAGTGGGTAATTATCCTTCAAAGATGCTCTGTTCAAGTTCCGAAAGTCGACACACAGTCTTATCTCTCTGTTCTTCTTATAGACTAGGAACAAGTTGGCCACCCATTCAGAAAATCTTAGTGGTACAATGATCTTAGCATTTAACAGTTTCTTGATTTCCTTTTCTATGGAGGGAAGGAGTAAAGGATTAATCTGTCTTAACCTCTGTTTGTGTAGCTTTGCATCCCCTTTTAACGGAATCTTGTGCTGGATAACACTGACATCAATGGTCTTCAAATCTTGATAGGACCAAGAAAAAACGTCTTTATATGTCTGAAATAATTTCTGATATTTCTCTTTATATTCTTCACGAACCTTTTTAGACAGTTTCACAATCTTTGGATCGGCCTGCCGAGATTTAGGTCATCTACCTGATTTTATTCAACAACCTTACCTGGTTGTAATGGGACATCATTTTTATCAAGCAATCTCTCTAGAGGGACTAGTCCTTTGGGTATCACATTCCCTTTGAGCTGCAACACCTTGTGACCAACCATGATATCTTGCCATTTATTCTGAGGAAGGTCCTCAGTCTCCTCTTCTCCAACGTCTATGTCCATATTGGAGAATTCCCCGACAGTCTCCATGAATCTTCTCACTTGCTCCTCATCTTCAAACACTTGCCAGTGTTTGATATTGTTAGGGATGGAAGGAAGGAAACAAACCTCTATCTTATACCTTAAGAGGGGATTCTGAGGCAGCCGAAAAGTTCTTGCAGCTACTGCAAGAGAGTCAGCCATTATGTTCTGGTCTCTTGGCATGAATTGAATATTAAATGCTAGGAAGAATTTCTCTACCAAGTCCCATACCTCATTTTTGTAGGCCCTTAGTCATGGGTGTTTAGCTTGACACTAATTTTTTACTTGCCTCACCACCAGTTCTGAATCTCCAAGAACCTTCAAGCTTTGAATATTCATATTCTTCACAGTTTTTAGACCTAGGAGCAATGCTTCGTATTCAGTCACATTTTTCATGGCTTCATACTCCAATTTAAAAGATAATGGGACCAGTTGTCCAATAGGGGAGATAAGGAGAACTCCAGCTCCATTTCCTTCCTTTGAGTTGGCTCCATCGAAGTGCAATGTCCAAACCCCACCTTCTTCATTTCTAGAGGATTGCTCGGTCTTTATCTAACATAAGGATGGCTCCTGCAAGTAATCTTGGTATTCTTCAAGAAATAGACAAGAAAACTCACTCTCTTTGCTATATACCAGATAATTCACTGAATTATCAGCTTTAGTGACCATCTTCACAAACCTTTTTTCTCGGTATAATCTCCTTTCTTGCCCCCCGAACACAGGGATAGTAGCATAGGTTAGGTCCATATTTATAGAACCTCAAATTTTTGAACCCCATGATCTTGATAACAACATCCCAAACTGGGCTGGAATATCGGCCACTACTATGTCCATCACCATGCTCTTAGCTAGGAATTGGGGTAGATTCACCACCAAATCCTTGATCATCCCCAAACATTTGACTCTTTTTGAATCAAAAGAGTAGAGATATTTATATGGGTGAGTGATTTGCAGCCCCAATTGCTCCATCACTGATAGGGGTAGGAGGTTATGAGACGCTCCAGAATCCAGCATACAATTATGCAATAACAGATCATGAATTACTAATGAGACATAGAAAGGAGGAGTTGAAGCATCTAACTCTTTAGCATGAGGACCGAACACAACCATGGGCCTTTCTTCCTATAGGTTCAAACTATCTGGAATGGGGGCATGAAAGAAGACACTTGAGACTGGTAGACTAGCTGTTTCAATAGTTCAGTCAAGGGGACTGGGATTTTAACTTTCTCTAGCTCTTTTTGAAGATTAAAAGCTGAGGGAGACTTCTCTATGGTATTTTCCTTTAGCTCTTTATTCTTAGCTGAAGTTTTTTCTTCCTTTGGAATAGGTTTAACATTTACATTTGGAGCAGGGGCCAACTTGGAAGAGGAAGGAATGGAGTTATTAGAATGTAAAGGTTCAATCATAGGTCTCTTACCTTTATCTCCGACCTTCTGCATAGTTGTCTCCTTCTATACAGTTGTCTCCTTCTGAGGCATCTCTTCTTCTTTTTCTTGTGTACGGGTTCTCTTTCTAGAAGACCTGAGATCATATTTTCTATGAAACTATGCTTGCATGAAGTCTACAAATTGCTTACAGTAATCATCGATCTCTGGATCTTCAGCATCACTTGTTTCTTCTTCTTCTTCTTGCAATGAAAGCTCCACTCCGTCACCTTCTTGCAAAGAAGACTCAAATTCATCACTATTTGAGTAAGCAAGATATTGATCGTCTTGCCCATCTGGGATGTCTTTGGTAGAGCCATCCATCTGCCCTTCTAGATACAGCGGGGGTAGTATGTGATCCTGCTGCTCCTTCCGCTCTCTCTATAATATTTGAAGAGGGGGATTTCTATATTGTGGGTTAAATATTCTATTTGGAGCAATTTGGAATGGCTTGGAAGGTGAGTTATTTTCCTCGAGCTCAAGCTTCACCAGCTTACTTGAAAGGTTCTTGATCATTTTACTCATTTCTTCTATTTTATAATCTGCTACCTCTCTATCTTGACTGGAGGTAGATGCTTCTTCTTTGCCTCTCCATTTAGCATCATGGTCTGACCTCCATTTTGATTTTCCTGTAGAAGCAAAGTTAGCTTCCACTTCCAATGCATTAGTATGGGCTTCATCTAGAGTAGCGGACTTTCTTTCTCTTAAAGAGAATCCGAATTCTGAATCAAAGGCTACTACAAACAGCACTTTAGCAGCAATCTGGTGAGGCTTCATTTCAGCTGGGAGACTTGCATATAACTTGTTAAACCTCTTGATGAATTCAGATACACCTTCATTATGTCTCTTTCTAAGTGCATTGAACTCTGTAAGACAATATCCATGGTCTTTCTTCTCTCCCCAATTCCTTAGGAATGCATTTTCCATTTCCTCCCAAGTTTTAATGGAGCAGTCCCCCAAAGTCTTGAACCATTTTCTAGCCTCTCCATCTAGGGACTGGACAAACAATATCAACACTACGTCTAGATGTTCAACATTGAAATTTTCTGTGAAGGCGCAGAAAACTTCCTGGTGTTTTTGAGCCTCAGTATCATTCTCTCCATTGAAACGAGGCAGAATATTTAAGTAATATTGAGGCATATCATTCGGGACTTGAGGCAATGCAAGGGGGGGAATATTTGTTCAACAAGAAGCCAGGAACAACCATCAGAGGTGGTGGGGGTGGCGGGAGAATCTGATGTGTAAGAGGAGGTGGTGGAAGAGAATTATGTATGACAATGGGTATATATTGAATGAAAGCTTGTGGGGCTGATGGAAATGTTGGAATATTAGCAGCAGAAACCTCTGTGACTTCTTTAACTTCTTCTACAGATTCGTCTTCGTCTTTAACTTGAATATTTTCCAAAGAGCGGGTATCTGAAGTATAATCAAGGGTTCTCACAGCAAAATCAGGACCTTGATCTTGAGCTAATTGAGAGGAGGATGGGGAATCTTCCAGGGAGAATCTAGGAATATCTGTGTGAGCTGACTATCTTTCTCTCCAACCTCTCTTATGTAAAAATTTTTCAGGGTCAGACACCGAAGGTGTTCTTAACTGGGATGTATCTAACCTCAGGTGTGGCTTTCATGAAGTCAGGACTACAAATAGATTTAAACTTTGAATGATAGTGGAGTCGCCAAGGTGAGGGATCTACAACTCTCAACCCTTCTTTCTCACCTATTCTGAAGGGTGAATGAAATATTTGTCGAGGCCCAGGGATTTGGTTCTTCAAATTCGACTTCCCAGGCAATGGCACTAGAAAGATGTTGTAGCTCCTAGAGACAATCTTGAGTTGTACAAAGACCAGTGCCTAGGACATCTTAACTGCAAGAAGCGTATGACTCAACTGGTAAGAGTTGACAAGACAAGGCTCTCATGCTATAATCTCTTGGGTGAAATCGTTTTTTGAAAGTGTGGAACCGAGACTCCAAAGTGAAACACAACAACTATGAAACTGCAAAAACTGAGTATGAACTTTAATACATAAACGCCTCCGACAGCTTTAAGACAAAATGCTATAGAGGGGGCTGAATTATAAATGACTCACAGATAAGGATCCATTGTAGTTACTATCAGGGGAATGATGGAAGAGATGAAAAATGAAACAAAATATCATGCCTGAGCTATATTTAAAGTGCTATAACTGAGTAAAAATGAGTATCCGAAATGATAAATTAATATTTAAACACAGGAGCACTCACATTCCAGAACATAGATATAAGAAATATGGAGAGATGTAAAAGAGTATTTATATTAGACAACACATGGAAGGGTTACAAACTGTGAATCACCCAGATCAGAATCCCCAATTCCAACAAAGCTTCCTATCACTGAGTCCCTTCGGGATCTTCAACATTAATTATCAAAATTCAGACAAAAATACATACATAGTACTTGAGCTAATTAGTCCTTTGAAAAATTTGGAACTCTGTAGATGTCTTTACTTTCTGCTTTTATAAAATTTCCAATGATCATACGCAGAAAGATATTTTGGGAAAATATATTTTTCGCGTGCCTATAGGAAGTTTTAAGTCTTAATCAAAACATCAAAATTGATGATGGACTAGAAACGCTTCCCATCATTTTACAAAACAGACTCGTAGCCATTTATAATAAAAATAACATAACTGTCCAACTGAAAGTAAAATTTGCAAGAGTGAAATATAAATTTCACTCAAATATTGAAAGTAAAAAGAAAACGAGAGGCCACGTGGGCCTAATCATGAGTTAACAACTTTAGTGGTGGGACGGAGTTGAGGCTATGGCTGAAGAAGGCAGTGCTGGGGTGGCAGAGGAGCTGGCTTTCTTAGAGGCGGAAGGAGGTGATGTGGTGGCTGATGTGGTCCAATGATTGGTACACCTCTGCCAAGTGTCGGCTGCAGGATCAGATATCGCAGTGAAAGCATCGACCCGGATGTGTACTTCAGTTAGTTCGGCATAGCTTTCCTGAGTGGGTAATCGTTGTTTAACCTGATGAAGGAGGGAGAATTCTTTGCTAAGTACTGCGATTATAGTTTCAGCCTTAAGTCGAGTGTGTTTCTCAAAAGTTATGTCAGTCCGATTCATCATTTCTGTCAGCCAGCTCTTATATGCTGATAACAGTTGAAGAATGACATTTGAAGGCTCCCAACATGATGGGAGACCGACGAGAGTTATTTTGGTCCACTCTGCTTCAAATTGTTCCAAACCTGTCACCATATTTTCCAAACTGCTCAGTGCAAGGCTGTGCACCGCTTCCTTTTCCACCACCTTCTGACATTCTGAGGCCTCCTTAAACCTACTCTTGATTCCTCACTTAACCAATTCTTCTGAATTTAAATCATTTAGGAGGGCGACATACCTTTTAGTGTTTTCAACCTTAGTTGAGGCATCAGTATATCCTTCGTGGAGTGTTCTTTTGAATAGGCATGCCGCGACCTTCTTTTCTTCAATGAGGGTCAAGAAAACCCAACGCTTCTTTACTTCCATAATGATATTAGTCGAGATCAAGCATCGGGCATCCAAAAGGGTGATATTTCCTTTTATCCAGCTCGTAAGGTCTCGGATAGTCTTCTCCTACTGTAACTTCTCTTGTTTCCCCTCCTCTATTTCATTCTGTAGAGCCGCTACCTACTTGGAATTCTCCTTGAGGCGAGCCTCGAGCTCATTGATCTTTTGTCGTGCCGTTTTAACTTGCTTCTCCGCCGCTTGAAGTTTGGCCAACGCCATGGTTAGTTGCTCCGAGAGTGAGCTGGAACCTTCAGGAGGTGGTGTGGAGCACACATGTGTATCCCAGTTCTTCTATAGCTCGTCCATCCGTGACTGGAGGGCAGCCATCTCTCCAGAAATTCTAGCCTTCTCCTCCTTTTCCTTAGCAAGTGAGTATGCCAGAATGGCCTTATCTTTTTCTACCTGGACCAATTTAGCAGTTTGTACGTGCTGAGAGCCAGGAATATTCACCATACGCTTCAGAGCTGCGACCTGTTTTTTCAGTTTTGAGATGACATGGCCTTGGGGGTATGCTTTGCCACTTTCTTTGCCCTTCACAACAGCTTGCAGTTTGCGTAAGTCATTTGAGAGTGCACGGGAGTTAATCTTCTCCATTCTGAGGTTATCAAGCACTTGGTTGTGCTTGGTTTGTAGGTTCCTGAGAGTGAGGGAGAGCTTCACAACCTCGTCCTTTAGCATATCACCAAAACATTGGAAAATATTGCACTTGTCAATTGGTGGGACCTGTGACATATTTACCGCCACTTCCAGGGCTCTGTAGCTGGTGGTTCAGCCTCCGGGTCTAATATCGCTTCAGTCATGGCCACTACCAATTTTTCTTTGTCCATGTCAATCTCTACTGAAAACCTAGTATTATACTTGTCAACATATCCCTCTAATTCAGACCAGTGCTTTTCCCTGACAGCTCTGTTTTTCACCTTTCTTTCACTTTCTGCCTTCGACCTGTTTGCAGAGAGGGCTTGCGAAACTTCTGAAAAGTTAGAAGATGATGTACCATCACGTCTTACCACAACACCTGATTTTCTCTTATCTGATTGGCCATACAATGTTTCTTTCTGTAGCAATTTCTCTTCTCCAACACTCTCTTCATCATTGGTTCTCTGCCTTTTGGAAGGCGGAGAGCCTCCTCCTGAAACTCGAGGTTCTTCCACCTGTTTTTTGCCTGCTTCTTGTGTCGAAGCAGTATCTCTTTTTTCCCCTATCGCAGATGAATCAATCTTCATCTGTGAAAACAAAGGCCAGGTATCAAGATTAGCTCTCCACTCGATGAAGGGTTTAGTTTCATGAGTATAAGCAGTTGATTTAATCTTCTTCCGTTTATTTGAGATGATGCCTTTCGCATCGTAGGGCCAAGCTTTCCCTTGCCTTAAATCCATGCCCTTGAGAAAATTTTCCACTATGGGGAGGGCATGTCGTGAGTTAATAATGAAGGGGTCGATGGTTGTAGGGAGTTTGAGAATGAACTCCTTTTTCGCAGGGAGGAAGTGGAGCTGGTCAGCCTTCAGGGTCTGCCGAATGTACTCCAAGGCATAAATCCACAGGGCGGGAAAAACTAGCAATCTGTAAGGGAAAACTTCTGCACCATAAACCCTGATTTCGGTGTAGTCATCAAATAGGTACCAGTCTCCTGTGCTTTTAGCCTCGCTGTACTGTAGCCATTTCTCCTGTTCAGGAAAAATCCTGGGCAGAGGATTGTCATGAATGATGGTATAAGCTATTGTCATGAATTCATTCAAGAAACTTGAATAACCCACCCTGTTTTCCAACTAATGCGTTGTGGGACTCCAGTCAAAGATAGGTATTGGCTGAGAGTTTATCCTATAGACCTTTTCTAGACCCAAACCCTCAAACTTATCAGCCTGCTGGAAGAGGAAAAGGTAAAATACCATGGAACATAATCGAAAATGACCTATAGATGAGAGGTCTTGAAATTGAGCTTGGATGGTGGTGGCCAAGAAACCAGGGATATATAATACAACGTCGGTTTGGGACATGTTGATATTGCAACAAGATGATGAGCTTAGTGGAAAGGAGTCGCCTTCACTAAGTGGGCCCGCAGGCTATTTTTGGCGCAAAGTCTATTTTTAGACATATGGATCATGTTCTATGAGTTGTAGGATGCTATTTGTGGATGGTTGGTCAAGTCGGAAAAAAATAGATGGACTTCTATTTTTAGACATATTGGGCGGAATCTATTTTTAGATTGCCAGTCTAAAAATAGATATGTCGAATATTATTAGCTCTTAATAATATTTGGACTCTAAACATTATCTTATTCTCTTGGAGCACTTTAGTTAAGTGCACAAATGTGGCACAGGAGCTGACAGAAGGAATTATGCTATTCCTGAGGGTTAAGTGGAGCTATTGCATGGAGACTTCAGTTAGAACTCATGTGAGAGAGTTTGGTGGAGTTGATTGAGGAAGTTAATGGAGTTGTGTTTAGTTTAACTGAGTTAAACATAGTTGAGCTAGTTGTATCTAGTCTAACTGATTGATACACTAGTGGGAGTGGTGTGAATTAATTATTAATTAATTCACTAATTATAAACTCATTAATCAACTAAAGAATACATCAGTTAACTTCAGTGCATGGACAGTTTCAGTGGAGACCAGTGAAGAGGTAGGTGAAAGAGTAGTGTGACTATACTGGTGCATGAGTTTTGCACCACACATTGATGGAGATGCCAATGAGGATTGCGCAGTACATACTAGTGGGATTTGAACCTGGATCTGAGTATTATCCATATTGGATTGCGCAGTAGAGGCAGGCTAACAAGTGGAGCAGATTGGAGCATGTGTTTTGTATGATTTGAGCTTGTGTAGTGTGTAACAATTGGAGATTGTACTAAGAGCTTGTGAGGAGTTTGTACAATGATTGTTACATGATCTCTATCATTATAATATACAGATAGTTGGGGGTTTTCAGCTTTAAGCTTTCCCATAAATACTGTGTTTATATGTGTGATTGTTTATGGTTTTAAAGTGTGCATGCGATTGTTTATATTTCCGCAAATTGATGATCAATAGTAGAAGAGGTTATGTATTATGCATGAAGCTCAAATAGTGTGTGATAAGGATAATCTCGATGAATGATTTAATGCTTATTCAAATTTCTACATGGTATCGGAGCAAACATTGATCATTGGAGCAATTGAAAAACATTGCTAGTTGAGTTTTGTGTCAAGAATTCGAATTTGCAAAGAAGAGCTTTCTTGGTGTCGAAGTTGAGATGTTTTTCAATGGATTTCGATTGGAGTATGCCCGTGCCCTGTAGGGCAGCTCGAATTATATTGCATGGAAGGACAAAAGATGGAGGCTAAGCAGATGACAATGGGTTGAAGGAGTTCATAGATGCTGAAGTTCCAAAGCCTACTTCTAGCGATGTTGCCTTAGTTGAGGCTTGGAAAAAGAAGACAGCAAAGTGTTGAAGGATTCTGTTGGAGGGTGTGAAGGATCACATAGTGTCCATCCTGCATGGAAAAGATTCTCCATACTTGATGTGGAAAGCATTGAAATATTTATTCCAAAGCAAGAGCGACTAGAGGAAGTTGGCGCTCAAGGATAAACTCAAAAACATAAAGATGGAGAAAGGAGACAGTATGCCCAAGTACCTCACGAAGTTCACCCAATGCAAGGATGAGCTGGGAAGTGTGGGGGTGACTGTAGATGATGAGGACTTAGTGAGCTTGGCTCTCCTTGGGCTTCCGAAGAGTTGGCATTCCTATCAAGACTCTGTCAATGAATGGAATTGCTGCAGATATGCAGCGATTGGCCTGTCTCGTGGAAGAGGAGATAAGGCGAAGTACTAGGGACGGATCTTCATCAAAGGACTATGATGAAGAGAATTGCGCTTTGGCTGCCAAAGAAAAGAAGGGGAAGAGCAAGAAAGCTTCTCATTCCGGTGCGAAAGGCAAGAAGCAGGACATGTCCAAGGTGAAGTGCTTGCATTGTCACCAGCATTAATCCACAAATTGTCTGCAGAAGAAGAAAAACAAGCAGGCTGCTGGATCTGCAGCTGGAGAGGCCTTAGCCTCGCAGTTTGAGCTGGATTTTTCACTGATCGCATGCTTGGTCTCAAGTATGACGAGATCAGTGTGGTTTCTTGACAGTGGTGCGTCTTTTCACATGACAGGAGATCGAGATTTGTTTACCGATCTGGATGAGAAAGATCTTGGAGTGCACATTGAGATGGGCGATGATGGTAGATATAGTGCGACCGGTATCGGTACCATTTCCTTTGAGAGGGAGTCTGGTAAACCCTTCATATTGAAGGAAGTGATGGGCGGTTCCAAGATTGAAGAAGAATCTATCGCATGCGATGTTAGAAGACAAGGGATATGGGATGTTGTCTTTAGCTTAGGAAAAAGGCTTTCCTTACGTTAAAGAAGGAAACCGGTGAGACCCAGAGATGTGGGTTCAAGCTAAGAACCTTTATCAATTGCGTAGATGGCTATGCAACAATGCATACAGCAATGCATAAGGAGTGGTGAGGGGCTGGGATGATGGGTAGTTGTGGCACCGGAGAGATTGGGCCACCTTCACCATGGAGCTTTGAAGATACTGCAGCAGATTTCTACTGGGCTTCCTAAAGGCACTCTTGCACAGTCAGATCAGTGCAAGGGGTGTACCTTGGGGAAAATTTGTGAAAGCCACCTTTCACGAGAAGGATAGTCGTGCCACGACGATCCTTGAGAGAATTCACACAGACGTGTGTGGACCTTTCTCAGCAGCTTCGACAGCAAAGCACAGGCATTATGTGATATTTGTTGATGATTTTTCTCGTAAGTGCTGGATCTTCTTCATGCAGAAGAAGAGCGAGACATACTCAAAGTTCTGTGAGTTAAAGGCACTGGTTGAGAAAGAATTGGGGAAGCAGGTGAAGGCTCTTAGGAGCGACAATTGTGGTGAATTCATCTCTGGCGAATTCAAGGACTTTTGCAGCACAAAAGGAATTCGAAGAGAGCTCATAGCACCTCATAACCCACAGCAGAATGGGGTTGCTGAGCGGAAGAATATAACGATTGTGGGTGCTGCACGGACGATGTTGCATGATTAGGGCCTACCCATTCAATTGTGGGTGGAGGCATGAAATACTGCAGTATATGTGCAGAACCGTTGTCCTCACAGGATACTTGGCATGAGTACACTCGAGGAGGCGTTTTCTGGTAAGAAGCCTGATATTTCCTATTTGAGGATTTTTGGTTCACCTGTTTACATTCATGTGATGAAGGATGCCAAGAAGAAGCTGGAGCCGACTGCAGAGGTTGGGATATTTTTGGGGTACACTGATATGCCCCACAACTATTGTGTGTATTTTCCATACAGTCGCAAGACTGTTGTGCGACGGGATATCAAATTTCAGGAGGAGAAAGCCATGAAATGTTCGCTTGAGAGGGAGCCACACTTGCATGCATATGAGGAGCTATTAGTTCCTAAGGATGAGTCTCAGGATGTGGATCAACCACAATATGAGGTTCATGGAGTGGAAGAGACCACTCATGCAGCGCCAACCATAAAATGGCGGAAGCGCACTACAGAAGCTGAGCGACTGCCTCAAGATGCAGAGAAGGTTGTAGGAGCACCTACATCACAGCGCAGACAGAGACAGTCACCTGATCGGTACACTGGATACATGGCTTTTGGGAGCAAGTGTATCGTGACAGAGCCATCCTCTTTCGAGGAAGCTGTGGAGGATCCCGCATGGGTCGATGCCATGGTGGAAGAGTATGATTTGATTTTCAAAAACAGTGCATGGGAGATTGTCCTGAGACCGGAGGGGAAATCAGTGGTGGGTTTGAGATGGATCTACAAAGTGAAGCAAGCAGTTGATGGGAGTGTGGAGAAGTACAAGGCAAGATTTGTTGCCCGAGGCTTTTCACAGATAGAGGGGATCGATTATGAGGAGACCTTTGCACCTGTCGCAAGGTATTATTCCATACGGACGATTCTTGCTCTCTCAGCGCAGATGGAGTGGCACATTCATCAGATGGATGTGAAGACTGCGTTCCTCAATGGGGTGATTGAGGAGGAGGTGTACATAGAGCAGCCCGAAGGTTTCGATATCTTCAGCAGCGAGTCGCATGTGTGCAGGCTCAAGAGAGCATTGTATGGGTTGAAAGAAGCACCTCGTGCTTGGTACACATGGATAGATAGTTATTTCACTGGACTTGGATTCTCCAAGAGTGAGGCGGATCCTAACCTATACCAGATTGTGGTGGAGGGTAAGTTGCTGATCATTGTACTTTATGTAGATGATTTGATTTTGACAGGTGATGAGCTATTGATACTCTCATGCAAGGAGGATCTTGCAAAAGAGTTTGAGATGAAGGACTTAGGCCTCCTTCATTATTTCTTGGGATTGGAAATTTGGCAGCGTAGTGGTGGACTATTTGTTTCTCAGGGTAAGTATGCCCGAGAGATACTGGAGAAGTTCAACATGCATGGCTGCAAGCCTGTTGATACTCCTCTTCCTAGTGGTTGGAGGAAGGAGGATGCTACTTCGGTGGAGGTAGTGGATGCCACTGTTTATCGACAGTTGGTGGGGTCGCTTATGTATCTGGTCAATACACGACTCGATATATGCTATGCAGTTAACCAGCTTTCACAAGCTATGGTTAAGCCTACCAAGCTCTTTTGGAAGGCGGGGAAGCATGTATTGCGTTATCTCAAAGGCACATCGGGATATGGATTGTGGTACAGACAGTCGGATGAGGTGAAGTTGTGTGGCTTCACGGATGCAGATTGGGCAAGGAGCTCAATGGACAGAAAGAGCACATCTGGAGGGATTTTCAGTATCGGGTCGACAGCAGTTTCTTGGTACAGCAGTAAGCAGAGATTCGTGGCACTCAGTTCAGCAGAGGCCGAGTATATGGTAGTGAGTTTGGCTGCTTGCGAGGCTATATGGATGAGGAAGATCCTGGTCGGGTTGTTCGGTTCACACTTAGAGCCTACTGTGATTTATTGTGATAATTAGAGTTGCATCAAACTCTCGGTTAATCCAGTATTTCATGATATATCTAAACACATTGACATCCAGTATCATCATATCAGAGATTGTGTGCAGCGGAAGGTCATGTTACTTTCATACATTCCTATGGAGGATCAGGATGCTGATATCTTGACGAAGGTGCTCACCAGGAGCAAATTCGAATACCATAGAGGCAGGATAGGGGTTGCATATAATCCATATCTTGTTGAGAGGGAGTGTTGAGATTGCAACAAGATGATGAGCTTAGTGGAAAGGAGTCGCCTTCACTAAGTGGGCCCGCAGGCTATTTTTGGCGCAAAGTCTATTTTAGACTATGTCTATTTTTAGACATATTGGGCAGGATCTATTTTTAGATTGCCAGTCTAAAAATAGATATGTCGAATATTATTAGCTCTTAATAATATTTGGACTATAAACATTATCTTATTCTCTTGGAGCACTTCAGTTAAGCGCACAGATGTGGCACAGAAGCTGACAGAAGGAATTACGCTATTCCTGAGGGTTAACTGGAGCTATTGCATGGATAATTAAATTTTGACTCATGTGACGAGTTTGGTGGAGTTGATTGAGGAAGTTAGTGGCATTTGTATTCAGTTTGCTCGGGTAGTGCCTATTCCTGGAGGATGCACTAGTCAATGGAGTGATACACTAGTGAGAGTGGTGTGAATTAATTATTAATTAATTCACTAATTATTAACTCATAAATAAAATAAAGAATACATCAGTTAACTTTAGTGCATGGACAGTTTCAGTGGAGACCAGTGAAGAGGTAGGTGAAAGAGCAGTGTGACTATCAGTTGTGACTATACTGGTGCATGAGTTTGCACCACACATTGATGGAGATGCCAATGGGGATTGCGTAGTGCATACCAGAGGGATTCGAACTCAGATTGGGCCATTATTCATCTTGGATTGCGCAGTAGAGGCAGGCTAACATGTGGAGCAGATTGGAGCATGTGTTTTGCGAGATCTGAGCTTGTGTAGTGTGTAACAATTGGAGATTGTACTGAGAGCTTGTGAGGAGTTTGTACAATGATTGTTACATGATCTATATCATTATAATATACAGATATTTGGGGGTTTTCAGCTTTAATATTTCCCATAAATACTGTGTTTATATGTGTGATTGTTTATGGTTTTAATGTGCGCATGCGATTGTTTATATTTTCGCAATTAATGATTAATAGTAGAAGAGGTTATGTATTATGCATGAAGCTCAAATAGTGTTTGATCAGGATAATATCGGTGAATAATTTAACAGTTATTAAAATTTCTACAGGACATTAGCCATAAAAGGGATACACACTCTTTCGAAGCCTGCCCGACCCCTTCTATACCTAGTAATCCTGCAATGAGGGCAAGGGTTGGCTGAAGGTTTTCTTTGAATGTGTTCAGGGGCACCGGGTCCATAGATGGGAAGGCTATGAGGCGAGAGTCAGAAATATCAGCGATGAAATCACTCTGCTGCCTCCATGGTAACTTAGAAAACTTGCGGGATAGTGTCATTTCATTGAAACTGACATAATGTGAACTGGTAGGGTAGCAGAGGGATTTTCTGTTGATTTCGGTGGATATACTGAATATCTTATTTCCCTGAGATGATAAAAAAATATCCTAGCGTTTATCGTTAGCTTCTCTGAGCCAAAAAATTAATTCGACTAGTGGGTAGACAGGAGGAGTAATTTGGTGATACAGTCCTGACAAAATGACCCTGAACCTGTCCCTATTTTCCACATGCTTCCTGAAAAGCTCCGGCTTGACACTACTAATGAAAAACGGGTATTGAGGGTCTCGAATGTGGACTTGCAAGTTTGTGAAAGGTTCTGTTCCAAGATCAGCCTTGGACTTACGAGCTTAAGGGTTTTTGGGCTCTGACTTCTTAACCGTGACTTTACCCATGACCATTTATGAAAAATAAAAAGCGGAAGGAAACCAGATAGTGAAAAAGGGATGGAATACCTGCGCAGTAAGGACAATGCTCGGGGAAAACAACGCAGGGAGGTTGAAAACGACTGGGCGGGACTAGTACCGATGCTCGCGCTTTAGCTTATATAGTATCTATAAAATAATGTATTTTTACCACAATGAATTATAGGACAGGGTTATACTACTGCATATTGCCGAAAAAACAAGACTAGGACGACATTGCTAGGGCTGACGTCATAAGGACGTCGACACTGAGATGCGTGGCATATGGTTATTTGCTATCAGATTTTGGTTAGGTGCATACCACGCGTCGGGTTAAATGTAGGTACTGGTCGTGTACCGGGTGTCCTAGGACTTACCTTACCATTGTATTTGTAGCGACAGGTGTCCTTCGTGGTCGGACCCACTAGAAAAGATAACGAGGTTTTGTAGCAGCTTCAATCCTACGGCCATCTCCCCATAGAATATTCGCCTCGAGTCCTATCATATGCCACATCACCAGAATTCCAAGGGGGGAGCTTCCGCCTTCCCCCTGCCATTCTTGACCCCCCCGGAATTGTTCACGCGCCTTTATCCATTGAGTCTACAGATTGTGGGCGGGCCCTGCCTCGTACAACTGTCTCGCACCTTTGTTCTTTTTTTTGGTTAAAACTTTGCCGCAAGTCAACCATATCATACAATTCCTTATCCTCTCTTTAATATGGATCTTCATTCATAGTTACCCGTTCACACTTTTAAATACTTTACCTCTTTATGCTATCGGGTGATTCGCCTTTATAAGCTTCTTAGGGCTAAGGTGGTGGGAGATATAACAACACAATGCATGCAAAGTGTTTGAAGTTATGATACATGATGATTCATATTTACTTCCATCAAATTTATCCACCAAACCCTTAGTGAATTCATCATATGTTTTTACATTTTCATGACAATATGGAACAGAATTGTCAAACCAACAATCATGAGCCATACCTTTGAGTTGCACCGCTGCTACTCCAATGGCTTCATCTTCTTCCTCCATTCTTTTTGTAGTGAAAGTGGGAAATGAACTGTGTTGTGGATCTGCATGTGTGGCTGAATGTCCACACCCATCATGATAGTAGCTAGGTCTTTCTTCATCTTCAAACCTTCGCAAAAACTTTCTGCAATTCTCCCTTTCTATCTCCTTGAGATATTCTATGATAGCTTCCATAGTTTGGAAAAGAAGCAGGGAGATCTCCTCTTCTGTCATTCCTCTTTTCTTGTTTCCTTTTTACATCTCCTCTTATAAGTGAGGAGCTTCTCCTTCTAATGGCATATTATCTTAGGCTGCACAAGCTGAGCCAAGATTGATGCTTCGATAGCACTGTAATATTCCTTTTTCGGGAATTTATGAAAAATGGTCCAAGGGGACGCTGTAGAAGGAAGGAAATGAAAAAATAAGCTAAAGGGGGCTTGGATCCCTTGACTTACCCTTCATACATTATACTTTCTGAAAATTAGCTCAAATAAATAACCCTAGGTGGGTTATTCAGATCTCCTACCCTTGGGTATCTCAAAGAAGTGCTCAAAGAGTGATCTACAACAATATATGAACATAATCATTAAAATCTGCAAATCTGAACATGTCAATAAAGGGAATATAGTAAAACCATAATTTTCATTAATATATCAGTAAAAATATACAGAAATATCTTGAGGAACAAGCCTCTTAAGCAATGGGAATCAATCTCCAAAGATTAGAACATGAAATACATGAGATGTTGCAGTTACACAAAATGTCGGAGGGCAGTGACTGCGCTGTCTCTAGGAGTGTAGCTACTGCTGTAGATGTGCATACATGAGATATGGCTGAAATATAAAAATAAATTCCCAATAATAGAGGAATGGGCTCCAATACAAGGTTTCTAGCCAATCTAGGAGAGATTGCTAGAAATGCCAGAGAATGTACAATGTGACAAATAACTTGTCACTGCAACTAAATCAAAATAAGAATGAGGTTGTAGTAGATATTAAATACTCATTCCCTCCTCTGATAATGTTCTCGAGCAAAGGGCTGATCCCTTTTACTCAAAAATACTCCTCTTGATAAGCTCAAATGAACCTCCCAGCAACTATCTGCAAAATAACATAGATCTAGCTGGAAAATACGCTGTAAGGGAATATGGATGGTTGTCCTGATGAAAATGATCTAACAATAAGCCCAGGAGTCCTCCTCACTGATCCTACAATAGATAGATAAGCCTCCCACTGAAAAATAATCCAAGGAACAACTCAAGAGATCCTCTGTTGCTGCACCCTGCAGCACAAAGTTATCCTGCTACAAGAATAACGCTGTGACTGAAGGAGGTAGCTTTGGAAAAATTTTGGAATGAGGAAATGCAGCTCTAGAACCTCTCCTTCCTTGAGGATGAGGCATGGATTCCTGACTAGGAACACCCTTCTGCTATGCAGCACTGCACCCTTGCTAAACGACAAGAGGAGCATAGTCTCAGCAGACCAAAGAAAATAATAATCAAGCATGAATAACAATGGCTCTCCTCTTCTTCATATATAGCAAGTGCTCCTCTCCACCATGGGACCCATCCACATGTGCTTCCCAACTCATGCAAGTTGTCCTCCACCAAAACTGCGTTGTCCAAGAATATTCAATGTATCTAGACAGTTTAGTTGACTTGGTCAAAATGACTAGATCAAGCATGATCCAATCCTATTCACACCATGTAGTGCTCAAATCAACTGCTTTATTCTTCCTCCTTTCACATGAGGAGTGTTTATTATTCCTTCTCAAAGATTATGGGGCCTCCTTTCCCATTTTATTTAGCTAAATAAAATACTGCTAACTATAATGTTCCTTTTAGCTTGAGGCTAAAAATTGGGAACATTACAAAATGGCTCCTTTGTCGCTTCGAAGGTGTACTAAATTCAAGCGGTTTGTGAGATGAATGCTTCCTGC
>JAXQQM020087845.1:0-32543 GCA_034641835.2 Pinus albicaulis | reverse complement strand
GTTACAAGACTTGTCAAGAAAAATCAGTTCATATAACTTGAAAGCAGCAGTGTTGAATTTCAAGGCAGATAATCATCAGCTTTTGTGGGTCCAAAATTCTGTTAGTGGGAAGGAGTGATCAGATTTGGATCAGGGCCTAAGGATTACCTAAAATTTCCAAGTGCTTAAAAAATCCTCAAACCAAGACGAGAGCATAGAACTTGTCACCAGGATTCCAACACAACTCGTTTCATCAAATTTTGAGTTTGTATGATTGAGTTATGGCATGTTGTTCGCTTTCTAAAATAGGTTCAGAACCGGATCGACCAGGATAGTGGGATCCGAATTGGTGGTTGTCATGGAGTCTGTTAGGTCTCTGTAACAAGAAAGATTGGCAAAGTCCGATCACAGAGTTAACATCATTTCAACCAACTTTTGGATTCTAGGATCTAGCCCTCCTGAATCCGGAGAGGGATCTCTCCAATATGTACAAAGATGGATATTGTCTTTGAAGTTTAGGGTGATGATATTAGGCTAGTTATGAAGGCCAAGGGTTTTGTTTGGTTTTCTCGGATGGTTGAACATAGTTGTTGTCTGAGGCGGAAAGATCTATATGCAAATAGGTTCAAAGGTGAGAAGTTGCAAGCAAACAGAGTAAGCTTTGATTATAAAGAAAGATGATGGCAAGTTTTCAAACCATTGGGCTATGGAGTCATAAGAGGTTTAATTGAAACATTCGTGTTCAAGAGTGAATTGCAACGCATTCATGCCTAAGGATCTCTTTAAGGCTTGATTTATGGAATGGAGTGGTATAACAAGAAAGGGAAATGACAGATGCAGAACAAAGAGCAGCCCAGGATCTGGTAAGTACTTTGAAACTAGCCAGCCTTTGACCAGGCACTTAAGAAAAACATAGAAGGAAACTAGGATTTGGCAAGTACTTTGAAACTATCCAGCCTTTGATACACTTCTAATAGAATACAAATAAAAACAAAGGGAAACTTGAAGGCAACCTTTGGAGTAGAAACTAGTGGGCTGGGCTCACCATGATCCTCTCCTAGCTCTTCTTTACTTAGTTACTTCCAAGACAATCACAAAGATAAATACGTAATGGCCTAAGATCTGATAAGTACCTCGAAACTAGTCAGCTTTATCAAAGGAAACAATCAAATAGTTGAGCAAACAAGAAAGGGACCTGTGGCTAACCTTGATTTCCTCAATTAATTTCCCTACTAATAACGTATATGAAAGTAAACATTTAAAAATAACATCTCGCCAGACAAAAAAGATGAGGGAACGCCAAGATTCTATAATACTCTCAAATCGAATTAAATCATTTCTAAATAACACGATTAGAAGAAAACATTAGGATAAAGATTTCTCACCCAGAGAAGGTCACCGATATACAGAGGGTCCTAACACCGTTTAAACTACCACATGGAAAATGAAACAAATTGAAAAATGAAATAAAATTAGAAGTTCACTAGTGAGAATAACATCACCATCAAAGATAGACCAGATCCCATAAATCAGCTTGTATTGATTGCTTCAAACCGGTTACAATCTTCAAATCCAATGTTTTAATCCATCTCTTTTCACAACCTAACCTATCTGTTACAAGAAGAGCTCCAAGGGCCCATGAAACCACTATTTACAGTCAAGAGTTTTGCACTCAGAAACAGCTACAACACTTCAGCAATTACATTGACAACCAACTAATCCAACCCCTCACTCATCTTCTTCTGGAGTATTTATAGAAGGATGAGGAGGTGAGATCTGAAGAAAAGATCTCAAATACAATTAATGCAGAATTAATGTTTTCCTGGCCCTAGGAGGCTCGATGAAGAAATTATACAGGTGTTCCACTGCATTAATGTGTTTATATTTATGAAGTAAGCTCGAAAGGAGCTTTTGTTGACATTTGAGGCTCTGTGTACTATTAGGGTTACTCTGCAAACATTATGTCATCAAATTTGGGGCAGAAATAACTTCCTTGGCTGTTCCGAGGCATAATATCTGATCTTGTTCAATAAATTCATCCTCTGACTGAGCAGTTTGAGGCAATAGGTGGCACTGCGGTGGTTGAGGAATTAATTTGCCTCAAAGTATGGCGGTGGAGGCAATGCGTCTGATGAACACTTTTAGGTTTTCCTTTAATCTGTGTTCTGATAACCGTCTTAGCCATAATCCCCGCCAATCCGTCCACTAATCTGCTGCTCTGGTTCACTGGGGTCTTCAATATCCGATACTCTTTCTCTGCGTCGATTTTGACGGTATTCTTCAAGCTTTACAGGGATGCGTGGCAACCAAGGCTCATGAAACCTCGCTAATAACATTGTTCTTCACCCTGCGGTCGATCTTCTGGATGAATCGAAAGGACGGGAGTCGTCACCCTCGTCTTTCAGATTTTCTTTTAAAACACAACGAAAAAACCTTAAATCCTGCAAAATACAATAAAAAATGAGAAAATCCTGCGTTATATGGACAATTTGCATCGAAGGGCATGCGGGAAAATGGAGCAATCGGAGCCGTTGATCGTATTGCAATCAACGGTCGGGGGTGTTCTGAAAAGTCAGCGGAGGAAAAAGGGGATTGTACAATGGAATCGAGCGGTTGCATGAGAACCGTCGATATGCGAAGATCGACGGTGAAGATCGGCTTTCGAACGCGCCGGGGGAAATTTAACAGGCGGGCAAGTCCGCTAAAGGCCGGACAGAAGAAGCGATCAGCAACCGTCGGATGGGAGGGCCCAAATCCGACGGTGGAGATGAATCCCGCTGCGGGGCTATAATCCGAAGAATAACGCGCGGGCGATGTGATAGCGCGGCGGTTTTGGAAACGGGGCGGAGGACACGTGTCGGCCAGCGTGTGGAATCGCTGGCCGACGGGATAAAACCACTTTGACGCGGAAAGCGGTGCGGGATGAAACCGACGGGAACGGAAAATAGCGCGGAAAGGGGGTCCACCAGGTGAGATGTGCTCCACACCGTTGATCTGTGGGGCAGATCGACGGTCGAGTTTTAACATAATTTCTTCGGCGGAAAACTTTATGAAAAATAAAACAAACCCGGTTTTTGCGTTTTACGAAGGTTTTTCACTGTTTTTCGGGCGGAAAATAAATTTCAAGAGTTTAAGCGCCTGTCTGACTTAGTGCATGGTTCTGGCGTCGGGGTATATGGAGGAAGAAAAGGCAGGGAGCTTAGCCTGAGGGGCCTAAGCCTAACACATAGAAACATGTGTTTTCTATGGTTTTTTCCAAAGAATTCCAAAAGGAAATATAATTCCGATAAGGTTAAAACATGGGTTTTTAACCTTGGGGAAAGAGATTAATGGAGGGATAAGGAATAACACATGGTTTGGTGTGGTTTTCATGAAATAGAAGGAAATTGGAAAATGAAGGTAAGACTGAAGCAAGGGGGGGGGGAAAGAAAAGGGATGCAGCAGTACTTGACTAGGATTTTCATGGAATATCAGAGGCTAAGAGAAGGAAAAGTATGAAGAACCAACCAGCAGTTCATGATCTCACCAATAGACTTCAAGCACCAACAAGTTCAGGATTGAATTTGTTTCTTGAAGGCTGCAAAGAATATTTAGCCACCAGCTGATATAATGGAAAAATATAGGTGGCTAACAGTGGCTCCACTTGGGGATGGTGCCTTCTTGAAGGCATCAAGAATTCATACTTGATTTCTCTGGGATGCTGACTGGTGCCTGACCCATTGCTTGCTCTTGCTTTTCTTTGACAAAATAATATCAGTCATGAAAGAAAGATGAATTTCATCAATACAACTTCTACCTACCCCAATCCTACTGATCTAACATTTTTTCTTCATCAGAGTGCACTTGGATTGGCAAACTCTATTCACAACATTTTATTCTTTTGAAAGCAGGGAATCTAATCTATTTCTATTCCTTATTTCTCCCTAAACTCAGATTAAACAGTTGAGCTCAGATGTTTCTCTACCTAGTCTACTGTCTGTTGGGATTAAACAGTCCAACAAACTTTCATTCTCTAAATTCTACAACAGAAATTCAAAAATAGTCAAGTCAAGATTGAGCTGTTTGACTTGCTATGATCTATGGCATAAAGACAAGCTGCACATAGATTATTATTTGCAGAAAATTTTAAATCAAAAAAGAAGGCTTAAGATCTGAAAATTTCTTATTATGGCCTTCTCTTATATTCACAGCTCTGTTTTTCCTTTTTCTTTGAACTGTCTTTACTTCTCTTCTGGTTCAAGTTTTGGGATGATTAGAACCAGGTCTTTCTTTTTTATGACTCAGAAAACAAACAGTTTTGAGTCATCTTTCTCTTGGGAACTTTGGTTCAGATTTTGAGTTTGTTTGAACCTTAATTTCTATTCTAATCTATTTACTAATATGCCAAGATTAAACAGTTTGGCAAATCAAATTTGCTACCCTATCAGCAGAAAATTGAAAGCTAATCAGTCAAGATTAAACAGTTTGACTAATTAGAAGTGTGTTTTAAGGAGTGGCATTTAAGCTTGCACACTTTCAGATTTATTTCTCTTTTTGGCATGGGGCTTTGCCTATCTTGTTTTCATTTCTGCCCTCTTTTCTTTCTTTCTTTGTTTTTGTATTTTTTGATTTTTCATAACTTTAAATGCAATGGTGGATGAAATATTTACAGAGGAAAAAAGGTAAGAAAGGATTAAAACATGAAATAATTTAAGAAAGGTAATGCTTAAGCATCCTGCCATTGACAGGACCCCCAAACAATTATGTTCCATTCAGCTCTTGTAAGAAGAATGCATTGTTTCCAGCAACTGAATGAATAGAGTAAGGGCCAAGCCACAGATTGTCAAATTTACCATGCTTTCCCTTATCCTCCCTCTTTGAGTCCCACTTTAAAACTTTGTCCCCAATCTTGAAATTGCTGGCCTTTGTTCTTCTGTCAAATATCTTCTTGATATTGTCTTACTTCTGTAATGCTTTGTTGTACACTTCCTCTTTGGTTTGCTGAAGATGAATGGTCTGATTTATTCTTTTGATTATGTCATCTTCTTCAGTCTGGAGCTCTTGAATTAACTTCATAACTGGTACACCAAGGCTGTTAGGAAAAATTGCATCTGTACCATATACAAGCTGGAAGGGTGACATACCAATGGATTTCTTCAATGTTAATCTGTCAGCCCAAAGCGCATGGATTAGCTTTGTGTGCCAAGACTTTTTGTTGTCCTCCAACAATTTCTTTATTATGTTCACTAAGCTTTTGTTGGAAGACTCTGCAAGTCCGTTACCCTGAGGATAATAGGCTGTGGAGTGTCCCAATGTTATCTGGTACTTGTGACAGAATTCCACCATTTTCTTTGACCCAAATGCTGCTGCATTATCTGTGATGATCTTGGTAGGACAGCCAAATCTGGAAAGGATATTGGTTTCCATGAATTTTATGATAAATGAATCATTGGCCTGCCTACAAGGAATGGCTTCTATCCACTTAGTGAAATAGTCTGTGGCGGTAAGAATCCACCTGTGCTGGGCAGAGGATGGTGGATGGATCTCTCCTATGAAGTCAAGTCCCCATTGTTGGAAAGGGGATTCCACAATAATGGGATGCAGAGGAAGGGGTAATAACTTTCTCTTGCCCTCAAACAATTGGCATTTATGGCAAGTAGTAGTCATTTTGTGGACATCAGGAAACAGAGTGGGCCAATAGAAACCAGCCCTCAAAATTTTGTTGGTTGTTGACTTCTAGTACAAATGGCCTCCACACTGTCCTTCATGGAATTCCTGCTTAATCTTTTCTGCATCAAACTCAGGAAAACATTTAAGCAATATACCACTCGCATTTTTCCAATAAAGACATTTATCAATAATGCAATAGTTTACATCTTTTAACTTTAGGAATCTTGCCTTTGTTTTGGATAAACCAGGAGGTGTATTTAGATTAAGTAAAACATAAACAATATCAGTATACCAAGGAGAATTCGCAAAGTGATCTTCAACAATGGGAGTTGAGAATTCTTCTTGGTTATCCAAAGCATGAATCATATTAATATCAAGAAGTTCACAATTTGATTCAGCCATTAATTTAGCTAGACCCTGGCCTTTGATGAGCTTAGTGGGTTTAATCTCTAAATCATATTCAAGAATAACAGCAATCCACTTACCTCTTTTACCATCTGGATCCTGGGTTAGAATGTCTTTTACAACCGAATTAGGGACGAAGGCAATGATGTGTGAGTGAAGGATGTATACTCTGAAGTCTTTCAAGGCCTTTACCAAAGCAAAAGCCTGTTTCTCCATAATGTTGTACTTCAAAGGGGCATCCCTCAATGCCTTACTAAAGAATGCAATGGGCTGCTCTTGCCCTTGTGGATTTTTCTGTAAAAGGACAGCAGCAATAGTATGTTCTGATGCAAATGAGAAGATGTAAAAATCTTTTGAAAAATCAGGACTTATGAGAACTGGTGCTTTGGTTAATGCTTGTTTCACCATCTCAAAGGATGTCTTTGCTTCCGAGGTCCATTTTATCCCTTGCTCCTTTTTCAACATGTTTGTGATATTCCTAAGGAGCTCAGCCAAGTTGGGAATGAACCTTCTCAAAAAGTTAATCTTTCCAATGAAAGACTGCAACTCTTTGATGTTTCGAGGATGAGAGATTTGCAATATGGCCTCAATCCTCATGGGATCATATATTTATGCCCTCTTCTGAAATGATGTGTCCAAGAAGTTTACCTTCTTGGAGACCAAATAAAGTCTTCTTAGGGTTCAAAGATATCCCAAACCTTCTGCACTTCTCGAAAACTTTCCTCAAATGTTCTAAGTGTTCTTCATCTGTTTTTGAAAACACAGTTACATCATCAAGATATATAATGATGAAGAAGCCTAATTCTTCCGAGAATGCTATGTCCATGGCTCTCTGAAAGGTTGCTCCAGCATTCATTAAACCAAAAGGCATTTTCACATACATGAAAGTGCCCCAGGGTGTAGTAAAAGCTGTCTTTAATTGATCATCAGGGTGGACTAGGACTTGATTATACCCTGAATAGCCATCCAGCAAAGAAATTATTTTAGACCCAACCACCCTTTGTAAAATATGATCCATCTTGGGCAAAGGGTAGTTGTCCTTTAATGAGGCTTTGTTTAAATTTCTGAAGTCTATACAAAGCCTGATTTCTCCAGTCTTCTTCCTAACTGACACCAGATTAGATACCCACTCAGAATATATAATAGGGACAATAATACCAGCATCGTGCATCTTCATGATTTCCTTCTTAACTAATGGCAACTGGACAGGGTTTATTATGCGCAGTTTCTGTTTGAATGGTTTTTGGTTTTCTTTAAGAGGGATTTTGTGCTGTATTATTTCAGTGTCATAGGACTTAAGATCTTCATAACTCCACGCAAAAACATCAGAAAACTCTTTGAACAGCTCTAAGTATTTGAATTTAATGTGAGCTAGCAAAGTTTTGGACAGCTTGATCATCTTCGGTTTTTCCTCACTGCCTATATTGCATTCCTCTACTTCAGTCTCTACAGGTTCCAGTTTTGGTTTATTGGCCACATCATCAAAATAAAACAGTTCTTCTAGAGGGGCCAAACCCTTGGGCAAACTATCATCTTTAGAATGCAGAGTTTCCAATTCCTCTGTTTCAGATTTTGCACTTGATTCTGTTTGGTTTCTAAGTTCGATAGTCTGAAGGTTTATATCTACCAGCTGTGGAGATGGTTCTTCTTCGCCAAGAAAATTTTCTTCACTGCAGTCTGTATCATAATCTGAATCTGAACTTTGGGGTTCAAACTCATTTCTGAATTGCATGAAGTCTTCTATTTGTTTATCTCCATCAAACACCTGCCAATATTTCTTGTTGTCCGGGATAGCTGGTCTGAATTTTATCTGAGAGGTGTCATCATACATCATTGGGCAGGTTCTAGCAGCAAAGGCTAAATTATGGGCTGTAATATTTCTTTTTTCTTGGGACAAAAGACAATGTGGACTCCTCAAATGTTTTCAAAAGATCCATGACATCATTCCTGTAGGCCCTAAGTCTGGGGTGATTTTCATTATACTCCCCATTAACTTGCCTAATGATTAATTCAGAATCCCCATATACATTGATTCTCTTGGCACCTAACTTTTTCAAGAGATGCAAGCCTAAGAGAAGGGATTCATATTCTGCTATGTTGTTGGAACACTGAAAGTTTAATTTGCATGAGATACATTATGTATGATTATTTTCAGTGTTAGTAATCCAGACACCTGCACCAGCATTTGTTTTGGTGCATGACCCATCAAAATACATAGTCCAGAGAGGAGCATTTTCAGTTTGGTGGATGGGCTGTGTATAATTTGATTCCTCAAGTTTTTCATCGGGTTGAGGGTTTTCCTACTGATTATCAGGTTTTAAGTTCAAAGGATTAATAACTTGTAGTTCAATACCTATGTTTAGTTTGCTAGGATCTTCAGACACAATAGACTGTTCCGGCATTTCAGCGTTGTGTTCCTCCCCCTCCGTTTCAGCCATTGATTCTGTTGAAATGATTTGTCCCGTAAGTGTTTCATCATTGAACATGATAAAAGAATCAAGGCTCGTATTTATAGCATAGAGAGGGGAGTTTTGAGGCCGATCTTGACTTGTCACTGTGTACTGCATGTGGGATTCCCTGTAAAGTCTTCTAGTCTGATTAAAAACAGGGATGGTTGCATAGGTCATGTCCATCTGCATAGTCCCCTATAACTTAGCAACCCAAGATCTTGATAAAAGCATTCCATACTTTGGGGGTACATCAGCCACAACAACATCCATGACTAAACATTTGGCTGGGATCTGGGCTAAGTTAACACAGAGATCTTTTATCAATCCTAGACATTTAACTCTGCTTGATTCAAAGGAGTACAAATCTTTGTAAGGTCTGGTAATTTCAAGACCCAGGCTTTCCATTACAGCTTTTGGCTTTAAATTATGGGAAGTGCCTGAGTCATGCATAGCATTGTGCAGAATTTTTTCATGAATGTTTAAGCTTAGATAAAAAGGAGGGACAGGACCCTCTTGGAACTTTCCTTCAATCTCTGGACCAAAAATAAGCTCTGGTTGGTCATCATTAAGATTGAGTGTGTCTTCATTATTTTCTAAGTTCAGAGCCTTCAAAATTTTGGACCTATATACATGTTGGGAAGCTAACTCAGTCAAAGGAACAGATATTTTGATCTTTAAGATTTCCTGTTCCAGGCTGAAAGGGTTTAGATTCTTCAAAGCATTAATTTCAGCCTTGTTTGCTGCCACTTTATCAGCAATAACAGCTTTCTGATTCGGTTTATCTACAGTTGAAACAGTTGTCTTTCCAGGGGTACTAACCGAGGTGCTAGTACTGCTAATGTTTGCACTCTGTTTTTCAATATTTTGAGTGTCTTTCTCCTTACCACTACCAGAATTAGCAGCCACTGTTGTGTCCTTTTGTTTGATTTTTTTAGACTTGGTTGTAGTGTTGTTTTGAGAAGGTTTTCCAGAGGTTTCCTTGTTGGGGGTTTGTTGATTAGACCTACTTCTGAGTTCATATTCCCTTGAAGGCTGTATGACAGCGTTTTCCATGTTTTGATAGTAATTCTCATTATCATCTCTTCTGTCATCGTAAGGTGTATAAAGACCTTGTTTATTATCATAATGAACCTCAAAGTCATCATCATCTACCCCAAATAAGTTTATATCATCCTCCTCTGTTATTTGTTCTGCTTGCTCAACCTCACTTAAAAAGTTTTGATGAAAGGGAGGGGTGATATGTTGATCATCCTCCCGGGGTCTGTTTGGAGGCTGATTTCTTCTAATATTCTGATTCTGGCTTTGGTTTCTGTTTTGAGGAGTGTTTTGATTTAAACTTGCTTGCGCTCTCTCTAGAATGCTCATTTTCTTCATCATTTCTTCCATCATTTTTTCCATTTTTGAGCTTGAAGTGGAAGGGGTGGTTTCCTCTCTAAAAGATACTCTCTTTTCAGCTTTCATCCTTGCTCTCTTCTCCATAAGGTTAACTTCCACAGAAAGAGCACCTCTTTGCATATCTTCAAGGGTTGCAAAAACTCTTTCTCTGAGTGAATATGTCATGTCGGGATCAAATCCTTCAGGAAATTTGTTTAAAGCTGAGCCCTGAGGAGGTTTTAGTTCAGGGGAAAGTGCATTATACACGCTGTTAAATCTGGTACAATAAGCTTGTACACTTTCCCCAGGGTTCCTATGGAGATTGTTATAGTCGGCAAGGACTTGGAGAGGATTCTTCCTTACTTCCCATTTGTTTAAGAATGTTTGATGGAAGCCTTGGAGATCATTAATACTGTGGGGGGTTAAACTCTTAAACCATTTTCTTGCTTCTCCCCCCAAACTTTGAGCAAACAGTCTAAGTTTGACAGAATCATCATCAATTTCATTTTTTTCAAAGTAGTCATTCATCTTGTCCACATGTTGAGATGCTGTTATAGTATTGCTAGCATCATACAATGGAATTTTGGACTGATAGTCCTGTGGAAGATTGACTAATGGTACAGGAAGGACTAAGGGAGTATACCATGCTGCCATGATAGGTGGTGGATTTACAAGAGGAGGTGTGGGTTGAAGTGGAGTGGTTTGAACAATGGATGAAAGATGAACAAAAGTGGATGGAACAACAGTAGATTGTTGAGCTGATCTTGGATGAGAGACACCTAGATTATGTAGAAAATGTAAATCAGGAGGTGTTGATTCTCTATCCCCAAGAGGTTCACCTTTTTCCAGGGATGAATGTGAAGACTCAGAATCTAACTGATCTAAATCACCAAATGACCTAGTCCTAAAGGGGTTTAAGAAGTCCATTTGTGATTTCTGAAGAGCTGAAAGGTTTTCAGGGACTGAATTAGCTCTTAGGGGTGATCTGAAAACAGTTGAAGATTGTATCTTAGGAGACTTCCTAAGGATTCTTTCCAGGTTGTCAAATATCTCAGGTGGATCTGGGTCACGATGGGCTCTAGTGTGAATCTTTTTAGGAGCCACTATGCTAAGTTTTTAGACCCAAGTAAACAAGAAAAGTTCAACCAGATATGACAATCTTTGAAAGGTCAACTAATCTGTTTTCTTATTTTTAATCCCACAGCCTTTTAACCAGGTTTAAAAGGGTATTGTAATGATGAGGGTTCTTCCCAGTGAAGTCTTAAGGTCTGTTCAGGATTGTGGAGTCGCCAGGTGGAAAGTCCAGAGTGTTTTCAAAGGAGTACACTGCCAACCACAGTGTTTGTGAAACATTCCTTTTCAAGGATATCTCAAAACACAACAAACTCTAACCAGAGATTGACTGGGAGGGCATTCACCAGATATGTCACCCCTAAAAGAGGATGAGATCCAGAGGCTACCTGGCCCTTTCCAGACTCTGTCTAAGAGTATAGGGTAAAACACATCAAAGACGTAAACAAGATATCAACAACTAGTGTTTTACTACCAATCTGAAATGTTTTTGGTATTTTTCGAATTATTTTCTATTGGTTTTTTTAAGAATGTCCTAAATTTGCATCAAAACTTAGCTACGATCATGAAACAAAGACAGTCTATCCTTATGGCTAAGCTAGCTGATTTTCCAAGGTTAGATAAGACTTAAAAGAATCCTAGGGTTGACCTAGTTTGTCACTGATTCAAACAAGTTTCATCATGATTATCATTCTTTGGTAGTGCTTAAAAAGGCTGCTTTTTACTCTCAAAATGTTCTCGACTAAAGGGTTTTTTGAGGCCTCTAAAAGGTATTAAAAACACTCAGTTCCCCAGCGGAGTCGCCAGAAATGTTAGGTCTCTGTAACAAGCAAGATTGGCAAAGTCCGATCACAGAGTTAACATCATTTCAACCAACTTTGGGATTCTAGGATCTAGCCCTCCTGAATCCGGAGAGGGATCTCTCCAATATGTACAAAGATGGATATTGTCTTTGAAGTTTAGGATGATGATATTAGGCTAGTTATGAAGGCCAAGGGTTTTGTTTGGTTTTCTCGGAAGGTTAAACATATTTTCTATCTGAAGCGGAAAGATCTATATGAAAATAGGTTCAAAGGTGAGAAGTTGCAAGCAAACAGAGTAAGCTTTGATTATAAAGAAAGATGATGGCAAGTTTTCAATCCATTGGGCTATGGAGTCATAAGAGGGTTTAATTGAAACATTCAGGTTCAAGAGTGATCTATGGGGCAAGTCATCTATGCCTAAGGATCTCTTTAAGGCTTGATTTATGGAATGGAGTGGTATAACAAGAAAGGGAAATGACAGATGCAGAACAAAGAGCAGCCCAGGATCTGGTAAGTACTTTGAAACTAGCCAGCCTTTGACCAGGCACTTAAGAAAAACATAGAAGCAAACTAGGATCTGGTAAGTACTTTGAAACTATCCAGCCTTTGATACACTTCTAATAGAATACAAATAAAAATGAAGGGAAACTTGAAGGCAACCTTTGGAGTAGAACCTAGTGGGCTGGGCTCACCATGATCCTCTCCTAGCTCTTCTTTACTTAGTTACTTCCAAGACAATCACAAAGATAACACAGAATGGCCTAAGATCTGATAAGTACTTCGAAACTAGTCATCTTTTGACACATCCTAAGGGAAACAATCAAATAGTTGAGCAAACAAGAAAGGGACTCAGGGCTAACCTTTGATTTCCTCAATTCATTCCCTACACAACGTATATGAAAGTAACATTTAAAAATAACATTCAGTTGTGACAAAAAGATGAGGGAACACCAGCATCTCTATACTTAGACTCAATTAAATCATTTCTAAATAACACGATTAGAAGAAAACATTAGGATAAAGATTTCTCAGCCAGAGAAGGTCACTGATATACAGTAGGTCCTAACAATGTTTAAACTGTTCTTTACAGTGGAAAATGAAACAAATTGAAAACTGAAATAAAATGACAAGTTCACGGTGAGAATAACATCACCATCAGCATAGACTAGGATCCCATAAATCAGCTTGTATTGATTGCTTCAAACCAGTTACAATCTTCAGATCCAATGTTTTAATCCATCTCTCTTCACAACCTAACCTATCTGTTACAAGCAGAGCTCCAAGAGCCAATGAAACCACTATTTACAGTTAAGAGTTTTCCACTCAGAAACAGCTACAACACTTCAGCAATTACATTGACAACCAACTAATCCAACCCCTCACTCATCTTCTTCTGGAGTATTTATAGAAGGATGAGGAGGTGAGATCTGAAGAAAAGATCTCAAATACAATTAATGCAGAATTAATGTCTTCCTGGCCCTGGGAGGCTCGATGAAGAAATTATACAGGTGTTCCACTGCATTAATGTGTTTATATTTATGAAGTAAGCTCGGAAGGAGCTTTTGTTGACCTTTGAGGCTCTGTGTACTATTAGGGTTACTCTGCAAACATTCTGTCATCAAATTTGGGGCAGAAATAACTTCCTTGGCTGTTCCGAGGCATAATATCTGATCTTGTTCAATAAATTCATCCTCTGACTGAGCAGTTTGAGGAAATAGGTGGCACTGCGGTGGTTGAGGAATCAATTTGCCTAAAAGTATGGCGGTGGAGGCAATGCGTCTGATGAACACTTTTAGGTTTTCCTTTAATCTGTGTTCTGATAACCGTCTTAGCCGTAATCCCCGCCAATCCGTCCACTAATCTGCTGCTCTGGTTCACTGGGGTCTTCAATATCCGATACTCTTTCTCTGCGTCGATTTTGACAGTATTCTTCAAGCTTTACAGGGATGCGTGGCAACCAAGGCTCATGAAACCTCGCTGATAACATTGTTCTTCACCCTGCGGTCGATCTTCTGGATGAATCGAAAGGACGGGAGTCATCACCCTCGTCTTTCAGATTTTCTTTTAAAACACGATGAAAAAACCTTAAATCCTGCAAAATACAATATAAAATGAGAAAATCCTGCATTATATGGACAATTTGCATCGGAGGGCGTGCGGGAAAATGGAGCAATCGGAGCCGTTGATCGTATTGCGATTAACGGTCGGGGGCGTTCTGAAAAGTCAGCGGAGGAAAAAGGGGATTGTACGATGGAATCGAGCGGTTGCATGAGAACCATCGATCTGCGAAGAGCGACGGTGAAGATCGGATTTCGAACGCGCCGGGGGAAATTTAACAGGCGGGCAAGTCCGCTAAAGGCCGGACAGAAGAAGCGATCAACAACCGTCGGATGGGAGGGCCCAAATCCGACGGTGGAGATGAATCCCGCTGCGGGGCTATAATCCGAAGAATAACGCACGGGCGATGTGATAGCGCAGCGGTTTTGGAAATGGGGCAGAGGACACGTGTCGGCCAGCATGTGGAATCGCTGGCCGACGGGATAAAACCACTTTGACGCGGAAAGCGGTGCGGGATGAAACCGGCGGGAACAGAAAACAGCGCGGAAAGGGGGTCCACTAGGTGAGACATGCTCCGCACCGTTGATCTGTGGGGAAGATTGACGGTCGAGTTTTAACATAATTTCTTCGGCGGAAAACTTTATGAAAAATAAAACAAACCTGATTTTTGCGTTTTACAAAGGTTTTTCACTGTTTTTCGGGTGGAAAATAAATTTCAA
This sequence comes from Pinus albicaulis, assembly GCA_034641835.2. Classification (NCBI taxonomy): domain Eukaryota; kingdom Viridiplantae; phylum Streptophyta; class Pinopsida; order Pinales; family Pinaceae; genus Pinus; species Pinus albicaulis. The sequence goes on along the minus strand of JAXQQM020087845.1, from coordinate 18,035 downwards.
GAGTTTAAGCGCTTGTCTGACTTAGCGCGTGGTTCTGGCGTCGGGGTATATGGAGGAGGAAAAGGCAGGGAGCTTAGCCTGAGGGGCCTAAGCCTAACGCATAGAAACATGTGTTTTCTATGGTTTTTTCCAAAGAATTCCAAAAGGAAATATAATTCCGATAAGGTTAAAACATGGGTTTTTAACCTTGGGGAAAGAGATTAATGGAGGGATAAGGAATAACACATGGTTTGGTGGGGTTTTTATGAAATAGAGGGAAATTGGAAAATGAAGGTAAGACTGAAGCAAGGGGGGGGAAAAGAAAAGGGATGCAGCAGTACTTGACTAGGATTTTCATGGAATATCAGAGGCTGAGAGAAGGAAAAGTATGAAGAACCAACCAGCAGTTCATGATCTTACCAATAGACTTCAAGCACCAACAAGTTCAGGATTGAATTTGTTTCTTGAAGGCTGCAAAGAATATTTAGCCACCAGCTGATATAATGGAAAAATATAGGTGGCTAACACACACTTTTGTGCATTATCTCATCCATTTAAAGCAAGTACAATTGCTACTACATTTATGGACACAATTCAAAAGTTACATGGAAACCCAAGGGTTATTATGAGTGACAAAGATCCCATTTTTACTGGAAATTTTTGGATGGAGTTATTTTCTTGTTTGGGTACTCACTTAGCTCATAGCTCATCTTATCATCCTCAATTCGATGGTCAAAATGAGATAGTAAATAAATGTTTGGAAGGATATCTTCGTTGTTTTGTATCTGATAAACAAACACAATGGTTCAAGTGGTTACCTCTAGCTAAATGGTGGTATAACACTTCCTTCCATACTACAGCAAAAATGACCCCATTTATGGCACTTTATGGATATCATCCACATCCATCACATCATCTTTAAGAGAAAATTTGAAGGTTCAAGCAGTGGAAGATCACATCAAGCATCAACAAGAATTTCTCCAACTCTTAAAGGACAACTTGAATTTGGCACAAAATCAAATGAAACAATAGGCAGATCAACATCATAGCAAGACTGGATATTTTTACGGCTACAACCATACAAACAAATGTCCCTCAAACAAGCTAAGAAGGATAATAAATTATCGCCAAAGTACTATGGTCCTTACAAGGTGTTGCAAAATATTGGTACTATGGCATACAAATTGGAGCTTCCTGCTTCTTCACGAGTGCATCCAATTTTCCATGTTTCATGCTTAAAGAAGGTTATAGGTGAAAATCTTTCAGTTCAAACAATATTGCCAGAACTTGATGAGGAAGGAAAAATCATATTGGAACCTGAAGCGGTCATGGAAACAAGAACTTGATAGCTACGGAATCGATCAATTTCAGAGTATCTCATCAAGTGGAAGAACTTACCCACTGAAGATTCTACATGGGAGGATGAGAATTTTATACAGAAGCACCCATAGCTACTCAAGCGTTGAGGACAACACTTTTTTGAAGGAGAGGGGCATGTTAAGTCCCTATATTAATAGTGTAGCCCCTTATTATGTTAGTGTAGCCCCCCTTATTGTTATTATTGTACCCCTGTAACCCCCATATTGTTGTTATTGTGCCCTTACATTATTATTGTTAGGTCGGCTAGGATTACATTGTGGCCCACTAGGATTACATTATGGCCCCATGGACTCCTATATATAGAAAGGAGGTTTTGTCATTTGTATCATCCAAGAATTGTTCATTCATGTAATGTATTGGAGGTTGCCCCATCAAAGTGGCTTATTTCCAAGGCGTTGATATCTATTTTCTTCTCTTTTTGGAGCTGGTTTCACAACACACCTCCTCCTACAATGTGTCCCAAATAAACTAGAGAAGTCTTTCCAAATTCACACTTTGACATCTTAAGAAATAATTTCTCTTTCTTAAAAACATCAAGTACCCTTTTTACATGCAAGACATGTTCTTCTCTTGTTTTGCTGAAAATGAGTATATCATCTAAATACACAATCACAAAGTCATCAAGAAATGGACGCAAAACATTATCCATAACACGCATGAAATTTGTTGGTGCATTACACAAACCAAACGGCATAACCAACCACTTAAAGAGTCCTTGTTTTGTTTTGAATGCAGTCTTCCATATATCACTTTCTGCAATTCTTACTTGATCATATCCACTTCGTACATATAACTTAGTGAAAAACTTTGTGTCTTTCATATGATCTAGCAAATCATCTATCCTTGGGAGTGGGTATCGATTCTTTACCGTTATCTTGTTCAAAGCTCTGAAGTCAACACACATGCGCTAAGTCCCATCTTTATTCAGAATCAAGACTATGGGTGAACTGCATGGCACAGTGCTTGGCCTTGTGAGTCCCTTATCCAACAAGTCTTTGATTTGCCTCTTTATTTCATCATTCTCCATTATCAACATGCAATACATGCCAATGTTTGGAAGAGGAAAATCTTGTTGTAACTAAATCTCATGTTGAATCTCCCTTTTAGGAGGCAATCCTGTTGGCTCCTCAAACATCTCATGATGTGCATCAACTACATCATATAAATCTGATTTCAACTTAGGATCACAATCTTCAAATGACTCATGAGTAACATCAACTTTAGGCTTAATCATTAGAAGAACAAATTTCTTACTTGAATTCACTAGCCTCTTTACCTGTCAAGAATTTACCATTGCAATATTTGTCTTCTTGCAATGTGCTCTAACAATGTACTCCTTGCCATATTTGAATAAATGGTATTTGTTCTCATGGCGATGGAAGATCACTTTCCTATCATACAAGTAAGGACTTCCCAACACAACACATGTAATATAAAGCGGAGCCACATATAATTCAATTGTGTCAACAAAATGTGAAATTATTGCAAAGCGCAATATGCACTTCTTTGAAACCTGTAAATTTGCATCCTTACAAATCCAACCAGGTGGATATGGTTTTGGATGTGGAATGGTCTCAAGATTAAGTTTCTTGACCAAGTCTTCAGAGATTAAGTTCTCTTGTGACCCACTGTCAAATAGTGTGTCAATCTTGGTATGTTTGGATATGACCCTCACATGAAACAGTTCAATTCTCTCTTCTTCATTTGGAGCTTGTATGTGACAGTTTGAAGTACTAGTACTGGGTTTTGTTTCAATTTCTTTCCCCTTCATGTTCTTCAATCCCATGGCTGTAATTTTAGTTTCATCACTTTAATCCTCTCCTAAGTCATGTTGAATTGTAGCTATAGTTTTCTGCTTCCCTTTGTTACTGTTATACTTGGGTCTCTTTTTAGGATGTAATTTCCAATATTTTTTCTCTTCATGGCCTTCTCTTGAAAAATGTTTACAAACCACTTTCTCTCCCTCTTTCTTGACATATACATTCTTTTTGCCTTTTCCTTTTGAGGTCTTCTCTTTTTTTTTCCCCTTAAAAGGTTTGTTTCTACCCTCTTCAAAATTATTTTTCCCTCTAGCTTCTAGATGTGTGGCTTGAACACATACCTCATCTAGACTTGTAGGATTAAACATGAGAATCGTATGTCTTAGGTAGCTATGTAAGCCCCCTATGTACTCGAGCAAAGTATCTTGACTCTGCAAATCTACCCCTAATAAGAGAACTCATCCCCTAAATTCTTGGGTGTAGTCTTGTACATTGTGTCCTTTCAATCGTCTAAATTTTTTCCAGTTCATTATGGCTTTCTGCATGTGAGCTAATGGATAAAACTATTGTTTTATTGAAGTAATGAAATCATTCCATAATAGAATAATACTACCATGCTTCTTGATCTCATACTTTGTCTTGGGTTCCCACCAAACAAGAGCTGCACCTTCCATCCTCAATGAAGCTAGTTGGATTTTGGTATCATCATCATGAAGGTTCTAAATTCTCAAATAAACCTCCAATTGCCTAATCCAATTATCAAGCTTTTCTGTATTGACTTCACCATTAAACATTGGCAATTCAAACTTAACATCAAGTTTTAGAAAAGATATTTTACCAGTGTTATTTGACTTGTGTGACTGGTGTACTGAATATGAAGTAGAGGATGATGATGATGAGGGTGAGGATGGCCACTTTCCACTACCTCCATTTCCTCCATTGCCCTTCTTTGATTTATCTTCATCATTGTGGCCTCCTGATGATCCTTGACCTTCCTTGTGAAGTTTGGATCCTTCTCCTTCTAGTATTTCATTCCCTTCTTGATAAAGGACTCTCACCATTTCAGTCATGCCAAGGGATGATTTCCTGAACACTCTTTCCTCTTCTTTGGGATCCACCTCTTCATGGGTTTCTTCTTCTCATGGAGGCATTCTTATTGCTTCTTTTGATTATTTTGGAGGTGAACTAGGTGGTGGAGAATGTGGTAATCTTGCCCTCCTTTTTTGTGGCTCACTTTGAGAACCTATTGCTTCCACCAATTTTCCTTCTCCTCTCTTAAGCTTGAGCCTAGTAAGCATCAAAACCCTTGCAAACAGTTAACAAATCTTTGCACACAAAAACACCAGAGATTAAAATCTAGCTCTGATACCAAATCGATCTGAAAGGAGTGTATTAGTTTGTTGTGCTAAGTGTTCTTTCAGTATTAAAAACATGTATAATTTGTCTCCATTTGTTTTCTTAAGGAATGAGTGTTTTAACCATGAAACATAGATGAATTTGTGAACTTTAAGCATGAAAATAAGTCTTAAAACATTGAACAATAGTGTATAACAAGGAAATACAATCACACATAATTTTTACACACTAGGCATGATGAAGCAGTTCACCCCTCCTAGGCTACATCCGCTGGTCCATCTCCCAATGGCATGTCCCTCTTTGTCACTATTCTCAAAATTGAAAATTACATGTGTTTACAGGCCTCTAATGGTTTTTTTCTCTGCACCAATGGCCCCAAAATGCGAAAATTAGTCTAGGTAGACTCTTGTTTTACCCAAATCGGTCGAAAATTTACCTCCCAACACATATTTCCCAATGTGAGCTACAAAATCTTCACCAAAAATGGAGACTGCACTTAACTGTGGCTAAATTTGGTAAAAACCCTAAATTTTAGGGTGCTTCTACAGTTCTTGTTGGAATGACCGTTAGGATTAATGCCACGGTTTGGGCGGGGTGGTCACATGCTGACCCCATGCCGTTAACTCCACTTAACTGTTTGAAAATCTCCGCATGATAGGAGAGACAGGAGAAGGTTGGGCGTGCAGGCCGGTGGTCACAGGGTTGACCCCCACTCCTCGGCGCCACTAAAATTTTACTGGAACCTCCTAAGAACATGTGGTAGCCTCCGAGCTTTCCATGTGTCGCCCATCCAATAGACCATAAAAAAACATACAATTCCATCCAACGGTCAGAATCACACTTCCGTACCACAAAATCAATGACTTAGATTAAGCCACATGGCATGATCTGATTGGTTGTGAGAAAAGGTAATATTCCCTAAAATATGCCATCTGCTGACTGTACTTGTATGCTAACTGGGAATCGCAGTCACAAAATTTTAGTTGTTTGGGAAAAAAAACAAAACACAATATCTTCCTCATACGACATTGGTTTTTCGAACCGTTCACGGTGCCAGAATCGCAACGAAAAGACCTTTCTGGTCGCTTAGGTTTGGTACACTTTTGAGCACTTTCAATTTTGAGTATAACACATGATCTCCTGATCACCAAAAAAAATATGATCATAATCATATGAGCAATGCAACGTGGATTTTGGACCTAGTTTCCCAAAATTAATACTCCCTCTCAACTAGGGATAACTCCATCTATCCACTTGTGCCATCAAGTGATCAATACCATTGTGAGTCATCCTGACGTAACTTTCTTTGCTGGCTCTTCTTTGCAAAAAGAAAAAGGAGGGTAGTCACAAAGACACCGGTCTACTGACCCGAAGTCAACTTCGACTCAAAAGAGTCGCATACTAACTTGAAGTTAATTTACTGACCCGAAGTCAGTTTAGATGATAAAACTTTAGTAGACTAAAAAAGAGTCACATACTAACCTGAAGTTAGTTTACTGACCCGAAGTTAGTTTAGAGGATAAAACCTCAATAGACTTGATCCCAGATCAAGGTGTTGGACACGTGCCATCCTAGACATAGAGAGTACGACAATATTTGATGCCTCCATCGATCTTGATATTGGTCTCTATCCACATTTCCCACCTCATTGGCCAAATGAGAGGTACTTCCCATGAGTCTGAAACTCCATGGGTAGGATGCATGCGGGGCATAGATCAAAGAGCGATGAACCAACTCAATATCATAACGGTGGGGTAGAAGCACAACAAGGTTCGACAAGCCTAGCCCCGTGTGTGATTATAGCTCCAAGAAGCTATCCCCAAGCCCCCTGGAGCTCCTAGAGATCATATTCAAACTCAAGCAAGACCCTCACAATAGGGTTTTTCCACGATTCCAAGCTTCTCACAAAAGGTTAGTAACTTGATCTTCCCCAGGGACTTTGTGAGAATATATCTAACCTGCTCATCAGTTCCTATATAGTCGGGCCTTACGACGCCTTGTTGTACCATATCCCATATAAAGTGGTACCTAATATCAATTTTCTTGGATCAATCGTGGAACACAAGATTCTTAGAAAGACAAATCCCACTCTGGTTATCACAAAGGATAACGGTGGTATCTAGCACATGTCCAAACAACTCACTAAAGATATTTCTCAAAAAAAAAACTTCACAACATTCCATAGTTGTTGCAATGTATTTGGCCTCGACAGTGCTCAAAACTACCAACTTTTTCTTCCTGCTCATCCAATATATCGAAGAAGAACCCAAGGTGAAGCAACATCTAGATGTACTCTTGCAATCCACCACACTGCCAGCCCAATCGAAATCAGTATGTCCATGGAGTCTTAAACTCCCGACAGTGTATCTCAGCCCATGGTTGATTGTGCCCCGAAGATATCTCAATAGATTCTTCACTGCAATGAGGCTCAACCATATGTTGACTCAATTGATTCTTCACTACAATTGATTATGAATGTAATGAGGCTCAACCATATGTTGACTCAAAGTTTTCACTACAAAACATACGTCCAAACGAGAGTTCACTAAGAACACCAGGGCCCCCACGAGTTGTCGATACTCGGTGGGATTTCCCATCTCAGTCCCAACAATGCTTCCACACAAATTCTTAAATTTGAGTTCCATCGGTGTCGACACAAGCTTACATTCCACCATACCAAATCTCTGTAGCAGCTTCACGACATATTTTCCTTGAGAAAGGAAAATCTCGCCTGGCCTTTGTTAGACCTCCAAACCTAGGAAGTAATGAATCAATCATAGGTATTTCATCTCAAACTCAGAAGCTAGCTCCCTCTTATATTGATGAATGAGAGGGTTAGCACCTCTTAGGAAGAGATCGTCCACATAGAGAACTAGAATGAAATCCCTTTTTCTATAAACCTTAAAATAAAGGTTTGGCTCAACATTACTTCGAGTGAAGCTCAGCTTCATCAAATAGCTATCTATCCTCTCATACCAAGCCCTAGGGCTTGCTTCAACCCATAGAGGGATTTCTTCAACCTACATACATAGGTGTCTCTATCTTGGACTTTGAACCCCAGAGGTTTCTCCACATACATCTCTTCCTTTATTGAACCATGCAGAAAATTCGTCTTCACATCCATTTTATGGAGACTCCATCCTTGTTTTGAAGCAAGGGAAATAATAGATTAGATGGTGGTATCACGGGCGACAGGTGAAAATATATAATCATAATATATTCCTTCTTTTTTAGAGAAGCCTCAGGCAACAAATATTTCCTTGTACTTTTTAGCACTACCATCAGATCCATGCTTGATCTTATAGAGCCATTTCGAGGTGAAAATAGATTTTTCCTCTGGTCTCGGAACCACTTCCAAAACATCATTTTTCATAATGGACTCATATTATTCATGCATAGCATCCTTCCAAACTTGATGCGTTATGACTTCTTCAAATGATCCAGGCTTAGATTGTACAATTATACTCATGGCTGCTAGATACCCTTGGTATCTATTCGGCTTCTTGCTTTCATGAAATGTCCCCCTTGGGGAAATATGACTCTCAGCATCTTTAAGAGTGTCCTTGAGCCATGAGGGTCTCTTTCTATTTGAAGGAGGTGGATCAATAGGATCCATAGGTCCATCAACATCAGGCATCATTTCATCTGTCGACTATTCCTGCTTCCCTGCTTCTTCATCTTCTTTGTCTTCCTTGAAGCTAGGAATATTTCTCACTTTCTTGAGGGAAACATCTTCATCAAAGGTGACATCGTGGCATATCTCCATTTCTCTTTGACCAGGCACATAGATTTTATATTCCCTCGAAGTTTCATTATAGCCCACAAACATTCCCTTATTTCCAAAAGCATCTAGCTTGCTTCTCCTTTATTTCGGCACATGAAAGTAAACAGGACAACCAAAAAATCGAAAATGAGAAACATTAGGTTTCTTACCAGAGAAGACTTCGTCGGGAGTCTTGGAGTCTAGAGCGGAATGCGGGCATATATTTTGAACATACACAACAATATTCACAACTCATCCCCATATAAACTTCGGAAGACCTTGTTGAGATTGCAACAACATGATGAGCTTAGTGGAAAGAAGTCACCTTCACTAAGTGGGCCCGTAGGCTATTTTTGGCGCAAAGTCTATTTTTAGACATATGGATCATGTTCTATGAGTTGCAGGATGCTATTTGTGGATGGTTGGTCAAGTTGGAAAAATAGATGGACTTCTATTTTTAGACATACTGGGCAGAATCTATTTTTAGATTGACAGTCTAAAAATAGATATGTCGAATATTTTTAGCTCTTAATAATATTTAGACTATAAACATTATCTTATCCTCTTGGAGCACTTCAGTTTGAGCTACGGATGTGGCACATGTAGCTGACAGAAGGAATTACGCTATTCCTAGGGTCTATTGCATGATGACTTCAAGTTTGGTGGAGTTGATTGAGGAGTTGATGGAGTTGTGTTCAGTTTAACTCAGTTAAACATAGTTGAACTAGGTGTATTTAGTCTAACTGATTAATACAATAGTGATGAGTGGTGTGAATTAATTATTAATTAATTCACTAATTATTAACTCATAAATCAACTAAAGAATACATCAGTTAACTTAAGTGCATGGACAATTTCAGTGAAGATCAGTGATGGAGGTAGGTAAAAGAGCAGGTTGACTATCAGTTGTGACTATATTGGTGCATGAGTTTGCACCACACATTGATGGAGAAGCCAATGAGGATTGCGCAGTACATCTTGGTGGGATTCGAACTTGGATCTCATGCTTATCATATTGGATTTCGCAGTAGAGGCTGGCTAACAGGTGGAGTAGAATGGAGCATGTGTTTTGTATGATCTGAGCTTGTGTAGTGTGTAGCATGGGAGATAGTGCTGAGAGCTTGTGAGAAGCTTTGTGCTATTATTGTTACATGAACTCTGTTGTATATATTTAACCCTTCCTATGAATTTTGGTTCGCTGCCTCATCCGAATCCATTTCAAAGCTCCACCGTGGCCTAAAACCTCATGCTCCTGTTTGATATTACTGTCTTTGCCCGAAAATCCGCTCTACAAAGGTTAAAAACCCATAATTTAAATTTATCGGGCCCAGTCCTAAGACCTTAGCCCCCTGTGCTTTGGCTACCATATGACCCGAGCGTGAAACCACAGGCCAGGAGGAAAAGAAGCATAACATTAAAGGTTTTCAGGCGCAATTGCGACCGTCCGATCGAGTTAAATCAACGGAGCGGCAATCGTTCTGAGTGGTGGTCCCCGCGCCTGTACAAATTGCCAAAACCGGTGGTAAATCCCGCACCACTTTCATCGAACCATTGGTTTCAAACCAAATGCCAGCGATTCCATTTAAAACGCGCCACGCATCTTTTGTACGACGTTTTAAACCACCTTCCCGCGCATTAAAGTTTGTACAATCGCCGAGCAGCGGAATCCATTTCAGTCGTTGGATCTGCTGGCCTCAATCCGACGGCCCAGAATCCAGTCTCCCTGTCTGTTGACTCCGCTGCCACGTCGACTCTCCACCCGTCCCCCGTACATCCACATGTTTTAGTCTCGCGCATCCGTAATATCCCTCCACGCCATATGTATATATATGTGTGTTTATGTGTGTTTTTATTTGTATTCGTCGTCATTTATTTCTCACCTCCAAACTGTTCTACGTAAAAGTCGCGCTCCGCCTGTTTAATCAATGCCTCCATTGTTTCTCCTCCACAACTCTGCGTGTTTTTCCCGTTCAACCATGTCTCCATCATCCTCGTCTCCATCTCTGTCTATTTTTTCTGATATTTTTGCGGGTTTTGCAGGTTTCAAAGTTGATAAAAAGGCCTCATAATTTACCGCCTCCATTGCAGAGGTCAAGAGCATATCAAAGGACGTATTTTGCTGGTGAAATTTAAGAAAGAAGTCGAGGGTAGTTGCGTGAAATGACTATCATTAAATAAAACAAAGACATGAACCTACAGAACCCTCCAGAGAAAATCAAGGAACGCTCCGCCCTGCATTAAAGGTCCAGGATTTAAATTCAAAGTTAAGGGCCGAGAGTACAGTACAAAATCGCAGGCTACCTCAGGGTTTTATGGCAGCAGACTTTCCCTCTTTCAGTAAGAGGCAGAACATTGTATATATTATTATTTGTATCTTGTTCAGGAAGACATTTTCATCTTCAACATTTATTTCTAGAGGCAATTTATAAAGTACAGTCATTTATAGTTAGTCACACATAGAGTGGGCGCAGATCCTTTCCGCCATTTTTGTTCAAATTGAGTCATTAAATGTACTCCATCTACCTCCTCTAGAAATTTCTATCTTTTCTATAAAAACCCAAAAAGAAGACATTAAAAGGGTTCCATATTTCTATCAGCAAACTCTGCAGCGAAAATGCTTTTGCATACATTTTGTAATATTTCTGTATGAAGGCTCAGAGCCCGTAGGGTCTCAGTGAGGAGGAGTTATAACTGTAATGAGGATTCTGGTCTTTGGTATCTCACAGTATGTAATTTATTTTATGTGTTAATACAATATCTCATTTCATGCTATTTATCTTCTTGTATCATGTTCTAGAATGCGAGTGGCTCACTAGTTTGCAGTAAGGATTCATCCCAGTTGGTGCCCTTTCTGGAATTAGTCAAGTGCTTTAAATAGGCCTAGTCATGATATACTGTTCCATGTTCACTTCATCCATATTTTCTGCTATATTAGTTGCTTGAGGGGGGTGATTTTAAAACGCCATTGTCATATAAGGATTCATAAATTAATATTCCCTTATGTGGTTCTGTTGTGTATCTGGGTATCAGTCTCATGTTAACTAATATCTTCTTTATTTTTCCTCACTGCACTCATTTCCTGATATTTTATTTCTGTGATATATTAGCTGAACTGGCCCTCTTTACAGTAAGCTGTGTCTTAACTGTCTGATGCCTTTGTATTGGAGTTTTACATGATGTTCCTACATTATTCTTATCCTTGTATCAGCTTCTGAGAGAGATTCATCCCATTTAGATTATCTTCCTTGTTTAACAAGAGATAGTAAGAGAGCTTTTGGATTGACAACCCAAGCTATATGAAGAGCTCCTTGCTATATTAAGATGTCTTAGGCACTGGTCTATGGAAACTCTAGACTGTCTCTAGGGGTGACAAAATTGTCCACAACAAACTCTATCATTATAATATACAGATAGTTGGGGGTTTTTAGCTTTAAGCTTTCCCATAAATACTGTGTTTATATGTGTGATTGATTATGTGTTTTTAATGTGCGCATGCGATTGTTTATTTTCCGCAATTAATGATCAATGGTAGAAGAGGTTATGTATTATGCATGAAGATTAAATAGTGTTTAATCAGGATAATATCAGTGAATAATTTAACAGTTATTCAAATTTCTACATGGTATCAAAGCGATATTGATCATTGGAGAAATTGTAAAGACATTGAAGCGGTTGAGTTTTGAGCTGGTGGAATTCAAATTTGCAGCAGTGTTTTCTTGGTGTCGAAGTTGAAATGTCTTTCAACGGATTGCGATTGGAGTATGCCCTTGAGGGCAGCTCAAATTATATTGCATGGAAGGACAGGATGGAGGCAGTGTTATATGACAATGGGTTGAAGGAGTTCATATATGCAGAAGTCCCAAAGCCTACTTCTAGCGATGCTGCCGTACTTGAGGCTTGGCAAAAAAAGACAGCAAAATGTCGAAGGATTCTGTTGGAGGGCGTGAAGGATCACATAGTGTCCAGCCTTCATGGTAAGGCTTCTCCATTCTTGATGTGGAAAGCCTTGACAGATTTATTCCAAAGCAAGAGCGACCAGAGGAAGTTGGCGCTCAAGGACAAACTCAGGAACATAAAGATGGAGAAAGGCGACATTATGCCCAAGTACCTCACGAAGTTCATCCAATGCAGGGATGAGCTGGGAAGTGTGGGGGTGACTGTAGATGACAAGGACTTGGTGAGCTTGGCTCTCCTTGGGCTTCCTAAGAGTTGGCATTCCTATCAGGATTCTGTCAATGGTCGGGAGAAATTTCCAGGATGGGAGCGACCGTGGTCGGATCTTGTGCAAGAGGAGATAAGGCAAAGTACCAGGGACGGATCTTCATCAAAGGCATATGATGAAGAAAATTGCGCTTTGGCTGCCAAAGAAAAGAAGGGGAAGAACAAGAAATCTTCTCAATCTGGTGCGAAAGGCAAGAAGTAAGACATGTCCAAGGTGAAGTGCTTTCACTGTCACCAACACGGACATTATGCCACAAATTGTCCGCAGAAGAAGAAAAATAAGTAGGCTGTTGGATCTGCAGCTGGAGAGGCCTTAGCCTCGCAGTTTGAGCTAGATTTTTTGCTGATCTCATGCTTGGTCTCAAGTATTATGGGATCAGTGTGGTTTCTGGACAGTGGTGCGTCTTTTCACATGACAGGAGATCGAGATTTGTTTACTGATCTGGATGAGAAAGATCTTGGAGTGCACATCGAGATGGGCGATGATGGTAGATACAATGTGACCAGTATTGGTACCATTTCCTTTGAGAGGGAGTCTGGTAAACCCTTCGTATTGAAGGAAGTGATGCATGTTCTAGGATTGAAGAAGAATCTTATCTTTGTGGCGATGTTAGAAGACAAGGGATATGATGTTGTCTTTAGTGAGGGAAAGGCTTTCCTACGCAGTAAGGCAACTGGTGAGACCCGAAGGATAGGGGTTTAAGTTAAGAACCTTTATCAATTACAGGTATATGGCTGCGCAGCAATGGCAGGCAAGGCAGAAGGAGTGGTGAGCCGAGATGATGGCGAGTTGTGGCACCGGAGATTGGGCCACCTTCACCATGGAGCTTTGAATATACTGCATCAGATTTCTACTGGGCTTCCTAAGGGTACTCTTGCGCATTCAGATCAGTGCAAGGGATGTACCTTGGGAAAATTTGTGAAAGCGCCACCTTTCATGAGAAGGATAGTTGCGCCATGACGATCCTTGAGAGAATTCACACACACGTGTGTGGACCTTTCTCAGTAGCTTCGACAGCAAAGCACAGGTATTATGTGATATTTGTTGATGATTTTTCTCGTAAGTGTTGGATCTTCTTCATGCAGAAGAAGAGCGAGACATACTCAAAGTTCTGTGAGTTCAAGGCACCGGTTGAGAAAGAATCAGGGAAGCAGGTGAAGGCTCTTAGGAGCGACAATGGTGGTGAATTCATCTCTGGCGAATTCAAGGACTTTTGCAGTGCAGAAGGAATTCGAAGAGAGCTCATAGCACCTCATAACCCACAGCAGAACAGGGTTGCTGAGCGGAAGAACAGAACGATCATGGGTGCTGCACGGGCGATGTTGCATGATCAAGGCCTACCCATTCACTTGTGGGCGGAGGCATGCAATACTGCAGTATATGTGTAGAACCGTTGTCCTCACAAGATACTTAGCATGAGTACACTCGAGGAGGCGTTTTCTGGTAAGAAGCCTGATATTTCTCATTTGAAGATTTTTGGTTCACCTGTTTACATTCATGTGACGAAGGATGCCAGGAAGAAGCTGGAGCCGACTTCGGAGGTTGGGATATTTTTGGGGTACACTGATATGCTGCACAACTATCATGTGTATTTTCCAGACAGTCGCAAGACTGTTGTGTGACAGGATATCAAATTTCAGGAGGAGAAAGCCATGAAGTGTTCGCTTGAGAGGGAGCCACACTTGCATGCAGAGGAGGAGCTATTAGTTCCTAACGATGAACCTCAGGATGTGGATCAGCCACAAGAGGAGGTTCATGGAGTGGAAGAGATCACTCATGCAGTGCCAACCATCAGAGGGCAGAAGCGCACTACAGAAGCTGAGCGACTGGCTCAATATGTAGAGAAGATTGTAGGAGCGCCTACATCACAGTGCAGACAGAGACAGTCACCTGACTGGTACACTAGATACATGGCTCTTGTGAGCAAGTGTATCGTGACAGAGCCATCCTCTTTCGAGGAAGCTGTGGAGGACCCCGCATGGGTAGATGCCATGGTGGAAGAGTATGATTCGATTGTCAGAAACAGTGCATGGGAGATTGTCCCAAGGCTGGAAGGGAAATTAGTGGTGGGTTCGAGATGGATCTACAAAGTGCAGCAGGCAGCTAATGGGAGTGTGGAGAATTACAAGGCAAGATTTGTTGCCTGAGGCTTCTCACAGATTAAGGGGATCGATTATGAGGAGACCTTTGCACCTGTCGCAAGGTATTCTTCCATACGGACGATTCTTGCTCTCTCAGCGCAGATGGGGTGGCACATTCATCAGATGGATGTGAAGACTACGTTCCTCAATGGATTCATTGAGGAGGAGGTGTACATAGAGCAGCCCAAAGGTTTTGAGATCTTCAGCAGTGAGTCGCATGTGTGTAGGCTCAAGAGAGCACTGTATGGGTTGAAACAAGCACCTCGTGCTTGGTACACACGAATAGACAATTATTTCACCGGACTTGGATTCTCCAAGAGTGAGGCGGATCCTAACCTATACCAGATTGTGGTGGAGGGTAAGTTGCTGATCATTGTACTTTATGTAGATGATTTGATTTTGACAGGTGATGAGCTGTTGATAATTTCATGCAAGGAGGAGCTTGCAAGAGAGTTTGAGATGAAGGACTTGGGCCTCCTTCATTATTTCTTGGGATTGGAAATTTGGCAGCGCAGCGATGGACTATTTGTTTCTCAGGGTAAGTATGCCCGGGAGATACTGGAGAAGTTCAACATGCATGGCTACAAGCCCGTTGATACTCCTCTTCCTGTTGTCTAGAGGAAGGAGGATGCTACTTCAACGGAGGTAGTGGATGCCACTATTTATCGACAGTTGGTGGGGTCGCTTATGTATCTGGTCAATACACGACCTGACATATGCTATGCTGTGAACCAGCTTTCACAAGCTATGGTTAAGCCAACCAAGCTCTTCTGGAAGGCAGGCAAGCATGTAGTGAGATATCTTAGAGGCACATATCTCAGAGGCACATCGGGATATGGTTCATGGTACAGACAGGAGGATGAGTTGAGGCGGCATGGCTTCACTGATTGGTATCATCATATCAGATATTGTGTGCAGTGGAGGATCATGTTACTTTCGTACATTCCTACGGAGGATCAGGATGCTGATATCTTGACGAAGGCGCTCACCAGGAGAAAATTCGAATACCACAGAGGCAGGATAGGGGTTGCAGATAATCCATATCTTGTTGAGAGGGAGTGTTGAGATTGCAACAAGATGATGAGCTTAGTGGAAAGAAGTCGCCTTCACTAAGTGGGCCCGCAGGGTATTTTTGGCGCAAAGTCTATTTTTATACATATGGATCATGTTCTATGAGTTGCAGGATGTTATTTGTGGATGGTTGGTTAAGTTGGAAAAATAGATGGACTTCTATTTTTAGACATACTGGGCGGAATCTATTTTTATATTGCCAGTCTAAAAATAGATATGTCGAATATTATTAGCTCTTAATAATATTTAGACTATAAAAATTATCTTATCCTCTTGGAGCACTTCAGTTTGAGCTACGGATGTGGCACATGCAGTTGACAGAAGGAATTACGCTATTCCTAGGGTCTAAGTGGAGCTATTGCATGATGACTTCAGTTAGAACTCATGTGAGTGAGTTTGGTAGAGTTGATTGAGGAGTTGATGGAGTTGTGTTCAGTTTAACTCAGTTAAAAATAGTTGAACTAGGTGTATTTAGTCTAACTGATTAATACACTAGTGATGAGTGGTGTGAATTAATTATTAATTAATTCACTAATTATTAACTCATAAATCAACTAAAGAATACATTAGTTAACTTAAGTGCATGGACAGTTTCAGTGAAGATCAGTGATGGAGGTAGGTGAAAGAGCAGGTTGACTATCAGTTGTTACTATACTGGTGCATGAGTTTGCACCACACATTGATGGAGAAGCCAATGAGGATTGCGCAGTACATCTTAGTGGGATTCGAACTTGGATCTCATGCTTATCCATATTGGATTGCACAGTAGAGGTTGGCTAACAGGTGGAGCAGATTGGAGCATGTGTTTTGTATGATCTGAGCTTGTGTAGTGTGTAGCACGGGAGATAGTGCTGAGAGCTTGTGAGGAGCTTTGTGCTATTATTGTTACATGAAATCTATCATTATAATATATAGATAGTTTGGGGTTTTTAGCTTTAAGCTTTCCCATAAATACTGTGTTTATATGTGTGATTGATTATGTGTTTTTAATGTGCGCATGCGATTGTTTATTTTCCGCAATTAATGATCAATGGTAGAAGAGGTTATGTATTATGCATGAAGATTAAATAGTGTGTAATCAGGATAATCTCGGTGAATAATTTAACAGTTATTCAAATTTCTACAGACCTTGGTCACATAGCATGGCATGGGCATCTTCCACAATGGTCCTATTCTTTCTTTCAGCAACCCATTTTTCTCAAGAGTATACATAGTTGTGGTCTCCCTCTTAATGCCAACTTCATTTCAAAAGTCATTGAACTCATTTGACTCATACTCGGTCCCATTGTCGGTCCTCAAAACTTTGACTCTCTTCCCAGTTTGATTTTCCACCAAGGTCTTGAATGTACGAAACCATTTGAATGCTTCGTCCTTCTTCTTAAATAAATATATACAGGTCTTGCGGGAGAAGTCATATGTAAAAGTAATGTAATAGGAACATCCTCCCAAGGATGTTACAGGAGACATACCAGATAAATCAGAATGTCTCAACTGCAAGATATCAAATGTCTTTGTGACACTTGAGGGGAATGGTCCCCTTGTATGCTTCCCTTCGGCACAAACCTGACATACACCTTCATGATCATGTTTAAATTTGGGCATCCATGTCACCAAAGTCCTTGCTTTGGGAAGGGATTTGTAATCAATGTGTGAAAACCTCTGAATCCATAACTCCGTTTGAAGAGTTGTATCACATGACATAGCCCCCAATGGACTTCCTCCAATCTGGTAGAGTGTATCAACTCTAAAACCAATAGTAAGAGCTTCCTTCAAGTTATTCTTCGAGATGCATACCTTTACATGAACGAATGCAACCTTGAGCCCTTTTTCTTCCATTACCGAACTAGACACAAGGTTCTTCTTCAAATCAAATACGTACAAAAAATCTTATAAACGGAGGACTTGACCTTGAGATAGATGAAGGGTCATAGTCCATGTCCCTTTCATGGAATAGGTGGCATTCTCTCCAAGGGTAATTTCTAGATTAGTATCCTTCTCAATCAAATCAGAGAGGGATTCTTTAGGTGCCTTGAAGCACCATTATCAATCAACCAGACATCCAGGGTGTCGGGAGAAGATGCAAAAGAGAGGGAAGATACAAGAATAAATTCATGTTTCTTATTATCAACAAGATTAGGCTCATTGTACTTGGAATTTCTTGACCTCTTGAAAGGTTTCCCATTTCCACTATGATCAGAGGGAGCCTTCCTTTTTCCTTTGAACCTGTTATTCCTTTGATTTCCATTCACCTTGGAGTTGTTGTTGTCATCATCCCTAGGAAAGCCCCTTCTATTAGGGCACTCTCTTGCATAGTGACTGTTAGGGTCCTATAATAATAGAATTCATAATTTTGAATTGACTAT
>JAXQQM020061988.1:0-50524 GCA_034641835.2 Pinus albicaulis | reverse complement strand
TCGACCTCTTTGACCTCAAAAATAGAGTCTCATCTATTTTTACCAACATGACACATACTTCAAGAATCTCAAACTGGAATCCACGAACCATGCTCCATATGTCTAAAAATAGACATAGTCTAAAAATAGATTTTGCGCCAGAATTTGCCTGCGGGCCCACTTAGTGAAGGCGACTTCATTTCACTAAGCTCCATCATCTTGCTGCATTCTCAACAACTTGAATAGATTGAGATAACTAAATCTTCTTAACTTAGTTAAATCATACAAGTTTTAATGTGATGTGAAATTACAATTTCATTCAAATTTAATTAAGGGGAAATTAAATTAGAAACCATTTTGATGCCATTTTCAATATTTCTTGTTGCCATTTTCAACACTCCCTCTCATCAAGAAAGGAATTCAAATCTATCCTGATCCAGTACCTTTGGAATGTTCTTCATGCAACACCTATCTCTAGTGTTGTTGCTACTGCAACTTATAAAACTGAAAATCATTCAAGCTGAATCAGTATGATGCATTTGTTACCAGAGTCTCTGACTGCTACTAGCTACTACACTGTCAGCTGAAACTTTGCATTGTTGTTAACTCTGCACTGCTACCAGCTCTGCTTTGTGCTCCCCAATATCTAACTACTGCTAATCTCTGCATCTGTCACTCTAGCGTATGCGTGCATCAAATTCCATTGATTAATCCTACTATTGTGTATTGTGGGCTCCCATATCAAGGTAATGAGCCATGAGACAAAACATCTAAATGGACCCTGCCCAAATTTCTGCACTCTTGGGACTATTGCTTTACATTTCTCCCCCTCTCTCGTGGAGGTATGTCTGCATGTGCTCCCTCTACCCACTTGGCTTGAAATTTCCCCATACTAGAGGTCTCTACTTGATTGGATGCCTCCACTCGGTCTCCTCTCTGCTTCTCTGATTGTGTCTACTCCAAAACTTGTTGAGGCTTCTTCTAAGGTTGGATGTTAAGAGATTATTCATGCTTTACATGCATCTTTGACTTCGAGAACATACATGTTCTTGACTCGCACAAAGATCTATTTCACTTGTTCCATGGCGATATATCTAAGGAAAACCTTTCCTTTTCTAAATATCACATCATAGCCACGGTCTTCCAATATTGCGACAAAAACAAGATTCTTCTTTAGTCCTGGAACAAAAAATACATATGTGAGTCTGAGAGGGGAACCAGACTCCCTATGAAAGGTCATAGTATCGATGTCAATCATGCTATACCTCCCATCATCTCCAAACTCTATGTTCTACCTGAGGTCTTTCTCCTCCAAGTCACTAAAGATATCTCTATTCCCCATCATATGAAACGAGGCACCATTGTCGAGATACCACATGCTTCACATTAAAGTGTTCACCATGCATGCAATGAGAGGAAAATCAAGCTCAAATTGTGAAGATAGAGCTTAGCCTACTGCTGCAACTACAAGTTCCTTACTTGCCTTCTTCTGTGGACATTTCATGGCATAGTTCCCAAAATCATGACAGTGAAAACAATTAATGTTTGAAAAATCTTTCTTCTTGCCCTCTTTGCCTTGGAAATTATTTCCCTTGTATTTCTTTCCTTTTCTGACTAATTTAAAATATTCTTATTTGTCTTTGGAAGAGGTCTTGTCTCTGTTGTTCTACTGAATCTCTTCTTGTACTAAGTCGGACCACAATCGTTCCCACTCTGGTAGCTTCTTCCTCCCATTTACCAAATCTTGGTAGTTGTGTTAACTCTTGGGAAGGCCTAGACATGCTAGGCTCACCATCTCATCCTCAGGAATGGTAACACCAACACTTCCAAGCTCATCTTGACAGTGAGTGAACTTCATCAAGTATTTTGGTATTGTTTTGCGCTCCTCCATCTTGATTTTTCCGATCTTTTCCTTCAGCACCAACTTCCTGTGGTCATTGTTGTTCTGAAAAAAATTGTTAAGGCCTTCCACATGGCATATGGATTTTCCTTTCCATGGAGGTTCGAGACAATATGATATCAAACTCCTTCAAACAAAATCCTTCTCTCCTTTGCTACATTCTTCTTCCATGCATCAAGATTTTGAGCATCTGCAATTGTAGGCCCGGGAATATCATTGTATATGAATTCCTTCAAAAACAATTCCTCCAACACTTCCTCCATACTGTCTTTCCAAGATATGTAATTCGAACTACCCTCAAGGGCATATTCGAGTGTCAGTCCCCAGAAAGACATCCTGATCTGCCACTGGTCCTTAAGAATAAATCTGCAAATTCGATTCACCTGTTCAAAACAAACTTGTATAATTTATTCTCTTACATAGTGATTCCTACTCTAATACCATGTAGAAAATCCACATAGATTCAAATGATCATGTAATGTGCTAAAACAATATACTTGAATATATCCTACAAATTTCAGAAACCAATTACAATCACACAATCACATGAATAAGAAAGAGAAAGAATTTCAATCGCATAATACAAATAATTATCTGGGGAAAGCCTCAACAAAAAACCCCACTATCTATACATTTCATTAAGTCAAGAATATGAAACAATACAATGCTTCTCTTAGGCTTGAGATATCTTTGCACTATCTCTGACTATCTCACTCTGATCCAAACAAGTTTGGTTCAATATTTAACCAATTTCCTTGCCTCAAGATGCTCAGCCTTGCTTACGCATTCTTGAGGGAATTGAGCCCCTATTAGTCAAGAAATTCCCAATAATTGATTGTGAAATACATCCAAGGAATCTTGTTGACCTCATGCGTGACCTGTACAATTTTCTAATTATACAACTGATAATATACTTCCATTTAACTCCAGTCTCAACTGGGTCTTCCTTAAAATTGACATGTAAAAACTATTTATAGTGAATTATCAATTATCTGATTTATCACTGAATGTGAATTAAATCATATTTAATTCACTCGACCTCTCACTATCTCATCCATTAGTTAAACTGATTTTATCTCAAATAATTAAGTTAAACAGTTACAAGTAAAAATAAATTGTAACTGAATCCCCTAAAGCTTAGAGTGAGCTCCACATACCTCCAGTTTTATCCCCACCTCGAATTGACTGGTCTAACTATATCTTCCTAACTCAGTTAACTCATACAACCTATTGTGTGATGTGGATTTACAATTTCCTTCTAATTTAATTAAGGAAAAATTAAAATAGGATCCCTTTTGATGCCATTTTCAACAACTGTTAGATGAAGATGTGTCTCGTGTGGGTATCTGCTGAAGGATTTGGGAAAAGTTGTCCATCATCTCGTTCCTTTGTTTTTCAAGGGCTTCGTCAAGCCTTCAAGCAATATTTTGAAAGGATCTCCTACTCCCTTGTATTTCTTTTCTTCTGCCATTGGAGGTCGTCGGGGTCAGTGAGGCCAGTCTTGAAAAGGTACAACCAGTTGCTGCCCCAACTACTATATCCCAACCTTGTTGGGGACATGCATGGAAAAATAGAGAAAGAGCAGATCGATCTGATACCACTGATTAAAATTTATGCATGAATGAAATGAAACAAAAATCTAAACAAATACATAGAGCTACAACAAAAATCGAACTTCAATTAATTAATAACAAAATATTGAAAATTGTTTACATGCATAATGGAAATACTAGCTCGGGTGATGATAGATTATCTCTGAGAAGATATGTGGCAGCTACATGCCTATGAATTGTATTATAATTAGGCTCGCATGAATTTTTATTATTAAGAAACAAGGGAAAACCCCAAACATCCATCAACCTAACCCTAAGAGATGAAATGCCAAAAGTTTATCAGCCCCATTGGGGTTAGTTGGTACACCAAATTCCCGAGGTCATAACTTTTGCATACAATCTCTGTTTGACGTGTATGATACCTCGTTTGAAATATCTATTCAAGGAATACAACTTTTGACTACAAATCCAAACTGTCAGCTTTTGGGTTTGCTCATTTTCCAAAAAAAAACATCGTTTAGGGCCTCAAAACGACTATGGAATTTCACGACTCGAAAAACTACCAAAATAGTAAATTGTGCTACAATTAAGGAAAATGAAAGAAAAAATGTTGGGGGTCCAAGTGGACTAGGCGGTTGGTCACAATATCCATCTAGATTAGAGAGTCCCCAACTTGACCCCTCACTTAAGGAGTGAAGGTCGAAAACCAAATATGTTGGGCGTTATTCAAAGATACCTGACCTCTACACAAACGAAGGATATGTGGGTAATTCCTTTTAAGAGAATAGTTGGTTGGGTTATCATGGATTTTCCATGTGCTGCATGTCTAGTACAACCAATTAATTTGGGAGGGGAAGGAAAATTCCAAATAGTTAGCAATACTTTAATCATCGTGCCTCGCTTGTTTGTCTTTGTGGACATTAGTGAGCTTCCTCTAACCTGATTGTGGAGTTCCTTTCAACTAGCAAAACTGTGGTAACAATTTTTCCCCATAATCTTTGTATTCCTCTCCATGGTATTTTTCTAAAAGTTTCTTAGTTTGATTTTGTAAGGGTTGAGATTTGTCTTTGTAGTCTTGTTTATACTCTCAGTGTTTCGATAGTGGCTATTGTTTTTATATGGGAGGTGACCCTAGATTAATTATCATTGTTCTTCCTTTGTGGAGACACCTTATAGTTTATTTTTAGTCTGTATAGGCTCGAGGCTATTATTTTGGTAACCTTTTTCCACCCTTGGGTTTTTTGGTTGTATTGTTGTTGAGTTATTAGAGGTTTACTTATAGAGGCACACCTACCTTGTCTGCTTGGTGTAAATTTTCTACATGTGGCCACTTTATCAAAAAAATTTGGTCCCTTTCCTATGTCATGGCTTTGCCATCCACTTATCATCTATTGTTTGGGAACTTGTGCTTTATTCAGGGCGAGGTTCGTGGTTTCTCTTGGTCGAGACTATATCTCGTTGAGTCAAAATCCTAGGTGTAGTAGGTGTGTATGGGAGAGGGGGGGGGGGTTGGGGAGGATGTGGCCCCCAAGGCTTCAACCAAGGTCAACAATAGGCCAAGGTTGGTGTTGATACTTACCATGTTGTTGTTCCCCCAAAATTTTAGAGTGAAATTTTCTAGTTTGAGACACTTGTTTTTGAGATAGATAAGCTCTATTAGATTCTGAAATCATAGAGAATGTATCACTTTATATTACAAACCCCGGGACCACTCGGGGAAGAAGGAAACATTATTTCTCAGCCCAAGATATGCACTGGTAGACGAAGACCCTATTGGGCAAGGTGTTGAAGAACAAGCATGCAAAAAATTATAATATTTTTTCTAGCTTGGCCAGTGTCAAAAGAGTTCAACATAACCATCAGGTCTGTTTAGGATTGACCATAGGTTAGCATATATTGAGCTCCATTTTCAATATGAACGTGCACTAAATGTCCCTCTAGGTTCTCGTGCAAGAATATTATTGGATGTATGTGATTTCATGATATTATGAGTTGATAAAACCTTTAAATTAAAAAAATATATATACTTTTTATTACCATGTATTTAACTTAGTATTGAGTATGCGAAACTTTTTGATTGAGAGGATCAAGAAAATACTCAAAATTTAAAGTGCTCAAAACCACTCGAAACCAGCGCCATATCGTAGTCCTAACCGTCTGGAATCCAACACCACTTGAATTGTCTCAAAGTGACATCATATGATCAAGTTATCATATTCTGAAGTTTTGGCCAAACAACTAAAAAGTCAAGCTGTAGGGTTGATTGGGCTACTGACTAGGCAAATCGTACGTTGACGTCATCATCTGACTGGGCATGCAAAATTAGCGATACAGGCCAATCCTGTGCCCCCATGAATCAATACCATATAGGACTGGGTACCACATTGTTATTGGTTTCTTCAATTAATTTATCTATTTATCTACTTATATATAAAATAAAAAGTAAGTATATATAATAGTTGAATATTAAAAAAATCCAAAGTGTAACATAAATTCTTTTTACAATACATATAAAATAAAAGTAACCATGCAAGGTAATAATCCATTTATATATCAAATTATTATTATAACCAGACTAGATCTATCTTAATGTAGATCCATATTAATTCTAGATCTACAAAGCTTCAAAGGGATCAAATCTCTTTTCATTCTAAAAGGAGTTTGCACCTCAAGAGATTTGATATATGTGGGCCCTTGGGGGGGAGGGGAGAGGGCGGGGGGAGGATGTGGCCCCCAGGGCTGCAACCAAAGTCATCAATAGGCCAAGGTTGGTGCTGATACTTCCCATGTTTTTGTTCCCCCAAAATTTCAGAGTGAAATTTGCTAGTTGGAGATACTTTTTTTTGGAGACAGATAAGCTCTATTAGATTCTGAAATCATAGAGAACATATCACCTTAGATTCCTGACCCCGGAACCACCCGGGGAAGAAGCAAACATTATTTCTTAGCCCAAGCTTTACACAGGTAGGCGAAGGCCCTATTGGGCAAGGTGTTGAAGAACAAGCATGCAGAAACTTATAATGTTTTTTCTAGCTTGGCCAGTGTCAAAAGAGTTCATCATAACCATCAGATCTGTTTAGAGAGGATTGACCATAGGTTAGCATACATTGAGCTCCATTTTCAATGTGAACGTGCACCAAATGTCCCTCTAGGTTCTCATGTAAGAAGATTATTGGATGTATGTGATTTCATGATATTATGAGGTGATACAACCTTTAACTTAAAAAATAAATAAATAAATAAATTTATTACTATGTATTTAACTTAAATGCTCAAAATTTAAAGAGCTCAAAATCGCTCGAAACTAACGCCAGATCGTAGTCCTCATCTTCTTGAATCCAACACCACTTGAATCGTCTCAAACTGACATCATATGATCAAGTTATCATGTTCTGAAGTTTTGGTCGAACAACTAAAAAGTCAAGCACTAGGTTTGACTGGGCTACTAACTAGGCAAACCGTACATTGACATCATCATCTGACTAGGCACGCAAAGTGAGCGATACGAGCCAATCTTGTGCCCCCATGTGGCAATACCATATAGGACTGGATGCCCATTTTTATTGGCTTTTTCAATTACTTTATCTATTTATCTACTTATATATAAAATAAAAAGTAAGTATATATAATAGTTTAATATTAAAAAAAATCCAAAGTGTAACATAAATTCTTTTTACAATATATATGAAAGAAAAGTAACAATTCAAGGTAATAATCCATTTATATATCAAATTATTATTATAACGACTAGATCTATCTTAACTTAGATCCATCTTAATTCTAGATGTACAAAGCTTCAAACGGATCAAATCTCTTTTCATTCTTAAAGGAGTTTGCACCTCAAGAGTTTTGATTTCTTTGAGCCCTTGGTTTTCTAGACCCTTGGTAGATCATAAGTTAAGATGGATCTAGGATGGTTTATTTAATATATATTTCCTTCTTTCGTGAAGCCCTTTATGCTAAATGTTTCTTGTATCGCCCATTAAATATTAATTTCTTTTTTATAAATTTCTTTTATCACTATTTTAATAGATCCATGCAATATTAGTATTATTATTATATAATATATTTTTTATTAATCCATTATCCTTTAATAATATTAATAATACTAATATTACATCTTACAAGATTATTATTTAATATTTTATTTCTATATTTTCAAGACACTATTGATTATTAAATATAAGATATAGACTCCGCAACAAGTAGCCAAAACACAACTTTATATTTTGAGCAAGTGGATAGTAGAAGCAATCAAAATTCTATAATTTGTCTCGTCAACCCATAAGTGTTGATGTAAATGTATTATTAATTGATTTGCATGTTTAAGTTATTTTATTCCATGTATTCAGAGGATTTTTAAGAGGTTGAATCTATTTGATTTTTCTCAACTTTTGTAGATATGTGATTAAGATATATTTATTTTGAACTTAAAAACATATTCTATATGAGAAAAAAATGTTTTGGATAATTCAATTTTACTATCAAAAGACCAAAGGGGATATCATGTTAAATATTTTTCATTGGCATATTAGTATAAAGATGTGTAAATTTTTTTTAAAATTATAAACTAGCATTGGCACCACATGTTGCAAAAGAAACGCCTTAAGGAAATAGCATGGGAAAGAGTAGCCTAGAAGAAATAAGATGTTGCAGAGAAGGAACCATCCTAAAGGAATGAAAGGAAAATTTTCCATCGTGAATGTATGTCAATCTTTTTAGTTAATTTACTTTTATTTTTATTTTTGTGTAATTGGATATAGTCTCACAAAAACTTAAATTCAATCTAACTTATTAAAAAAAAACTAACATTATAAAAAACATATATAAAACTATTTACTTGTGAATCTAATGGCCTAAAACATTTCAATCGTCTAACATTTGATCCAATGGCTCAGACATGAACACAATGGCAGCTAGGGGAGTTGTTTTAAAATGACCTTTACTTAACACAAGCTTTCATCTTCTGATTATTTTTATTTTAATATATGTTTTTTCAATTAGATGTTTTATTATAAGTAAATTTTAAGATATGATAAAATATGATATGGTTACATTTAGTTACAGGTATGACTTAAAATTGTTTTTATTTGGTAAATAATTCCAAGTAGTTTGGTTTTTCTTGAAAATGGTTATAAATAATATGTATTTTGAAATAGTACATACTGATAGGTTGTTCTAATTATTAATTTGACAATTAAATTGTGATACTAGATTTTCTTATTGTTTTAAAATAATATTGTGACTGTATTTCATGAAAAATGTTTATTTTGAAAAATAAGTCATTTAGCTAATTTAAATTTGGTTTTGGTTGGTTTTTGTTGTTGTTGTTGTTGTTGTTGTTGTTGTTGTTGGTGATACAATTCTTAACCAAATTGTAATTTTTTATTTTTTAAATTGTAGTTTTTAAGTACATAAACACTCTCAATTTTTTTATTTTTATTTTGTATAAGTTGAGTAGTACTCTTCATTTTCATTCATTTTTCAAAACAAGGTAGATTACAATAGATTTTCACTTTTGATGCCTCAACCTGGCGGAAACCAGGTTTGTTGGCCATCGAAAGGCATTATATGCCATCTAAAACATGAATGTCTATAGTCTATCATACTTAGCCCTATAAGAAGTACTATCTAAATCCTTAAAAAAGTTTGTCTTTCTAAGGTAGTTGTCTTCTATGTTCTTCATCTAAATATACATAAACATAACAAAACATACAGAACAAGTAACAGCTTAGTCCTCTGAGGATTCGATGGGCGCCAGGTCTCTAGCACTAGACCTGGGCATCTCAAATTGTTGTGGCCTCTTAAGGAGTTGTTCGATTTTTCCTAGGCTGGCATTCTGTTGTTGAACTTGGAAATCCTTTTGAATTTCCTGCATTGCCGGGTCTACTTGCATGAATTAAGTGGTACGCATGATGGGTTTTACCACCAAGTGCTTCATCCTCCAATACATATGAAGGGTTTGTTGGTACTATGAAACTCTGCCTTTGGTGTTACCCGGGTTGGGCATGATAAGTTCTCCTTCCAGAACTGCATCTTCTTCTTTTGTTTGGCCATTGAAGACCTCCTCCCACTTCGCTATTACTTTCCTGGCCTGGCTCGAAATTTCTTGGACATATGCCTGAGTGGCATCCTTAATATGTTTAGCTTGAGATTTGGGACCCTATCTCCTCTACACATGAGAGGAAGGCTCTCCTAGCTCTTAACACCCTCAAAAACTTTGAAAACAATAAAATTATATAAATTAAATAACTTAAACTTGTAATTACAACTTAAAATACAAAAAACAAATTATTCCCAATAAAAAGTTAAACATAAAACAATTAAATTAATTTTTTTTTTAAATAAAAAAAAAATTACAATTAAATCAAATAACTAAATTATCAACAATCAAATAACTGAATTGGTTTCAATAATAATGTATCACTTTAATTATAAACATTCAATCCCAAATAAACTGAGCACCTTCTATCATTACAACTGCATTGGCTTCATGTTGGCCACCACCTCTTCATCACCTCCCACCACTGTCCCAGCAATCTCCTCCCACCTGCATTGGCTTCATGATGCCCACCACATCTTCATCACCTTCCACCCATGTCCCTCCAATCTCCTCCCACCTGCCCATCTGCACTGCCTTCGTGTTGCCCGCCACCTCTTCATCACCTCCTACCACTGGCCGCACAATCCCCTCCCACCTGCTTCTGCCGCTATCAACGTTCAGAACTAAGCCGAATTAGTCGTTGAGATAGTCAATGTCACTCTTCTAATGTAAGTAGTATTAAAGATGGAGTACGAAATTCTGAGGCCTTGGTCGTAAGAGTAATTATAAAGATGGACTTGGTCGAAAGGAAAGAATATCATAGTAGTTCACAAATCAAATAAATGAAAGAGAGAATTTAATGGTCTCTCCTGATGGCATCCTCTCTAAGCTTCTAACCGCTATTTATTATCTCAACTCAACAACTTCGGATCGACGTCGTGATTGAACGTCGACAATTTGACCATAACGTCAGGATATGAGAAATTAGAAGAGCATCTATTGAACAAGATTCACACACAATAATTGAATTTTATATTACTTTTAATAAACAGAAATACATCAAATATATATAGTTGGAGTGAGATTCAATTTATTTCACTCTTGAAGAGAGAGGTTGAGAGAATCTCTCAACATTCTCCAACAAACCAAACCAATCCCTAAATTTTAATATGCATCATAAATAAAGCATTATCTCAAACACGGGATTAGCCTCCTACCTGACTAATTCCCCGACGGACGGCTGCGTTTTCATTGAAAGCGGTGGCCATGGCTCGAGATGCTTATCCATTATACAGACTCTTTCTCCTGTACCTAGGGTCAGATATCACACAGATTGCTCAAGGTTTTTCCAGTAGTATATCAAGGTTTCATCGCTAAGCGATATTGAAACCAACTGGCAGAACCTGACAGCTCGCATTTAAAAGTTACTCTGTATAATGGATTGGTTCCCTTGGGTCAAAGTTTGTGTCTCTGAATATTTTGTTGAAAAATTTATTGTTATTCATTTTCTGTGTTTTTTGGTTTTTTGGTTTTGAATGGTGTTAAGTCTATTTTTATCATAATAATAATAATAATAAATAAAAAAATAAAATAGAATAGAATATCTAAACATTTTTACAATCAAATTTTAAAAAAATTTAAAAAATTCCAACCAAAAATTCACCAATTTAACAAAATTATGACCTAGGTAAACAACAGCCTATTCATGTGCTTATCCACTATCACCATCAGCCCTACCTCTCCCAACCCTGCAACTACTTCCTTAAAGGCGTCCATCAGCATCAGGTCTAGAAACTCTGGGTTGCATACGACCATCGCAGCGGCGTCGTACAGTTTCAGTGAATTCAATGAAGTCGCGCTGTCACACAGAGCTGGTGACCATGAGAGTGGTTAAAAAATTCACAAAATAGCCTTAAAAAATAATGGAAACTTTGGTAAGATTATGAAAAAATTTAGTGGAATGTTTTTTTAAAATGTGGATTATAATTGTTAAATTTTAAGATTTTGGGTGTCTTAAAAATTTAGGTTCTTGATGGTGTTGAATCCATTTCCATCATTAAAAAAATTGTTCAAACATTCTAACTATTTTGTAATATTGAATACCAAAAAACAAAATGCTTGTTTTCTCAGCACATCTGTGACCATAGACTGACTGTAAATGTAATACCTTGTGCTTTCACCTCAGTCCACTAACCACACATATTTTATTGTACGAGAACCTAACCGGGTGGTGTGGAAAAATGCATGAAAAATATGAACACAAAGACCATCCATTTCTTCATGCACATTGAATCCTCTTTTCCACACAGGAAAAACGCTTTCATATTATGGCGAGCCTTATTTCAGCTGCTATAGGCCCATTAATGCGGCCAGGCAGCTGATGCCCGCGGCACGATGATCTACCGCTTTAATCCTACGGCGGGCATCAGCTGCCTGGCCGCATTAATGGGCCTATGGAAGCTGAAATAAAGCTCGCCTCATATTATAGGGATAGAAAGTACATTTGCAAAAAATCCAAATTGCTAGACCATATAGATACAATGTATTTGCAGTGGACAACCAACATGTAGAAACGTTGTGGATCTAAAGGACAGCCAACAGAGCTATGACAAATCTAAAATGTCTTCTGAACAAAAAGATCATCACGGATAAAAAAAATGAAACTAATATAGCAAAACAATTATCAGATGAAAGCATATTGAAGTAAAATGAACCAGAGAACAGAGTCACCCCGCCATAGCAAGATTTGTCCATATTGTAACAGACCATCATAACCAAACTTTTGGAAGTTGATTGAACCCGAGGTCGCACACAATCCTTCCTTGGACAAAAAGTCAGTGTCTCTGTTTTTCTCACATAATATGTGAGAGAAGGAAATCTGTCTGAAGGCTTGAGATAAAACCTTGATCCTATTTTTCCAATTGAGGAGAGATGGACTCCGTAAATTGCAGCTATCCTTCGCCCAATCAACCACAGACTTAGAGTCCCCAAAGATAACAATCTCCGACAGTCAAAGCCATTTAGCACCATAAAGGAAGCCCCATAAGGTCAAAAGTTCGGCCAGCTTGGTGTTCGAGTCAGAGCCACTATGCCAGAAAACCTGAAAAAATGGATAGGGTCCAAGCGTATCGCGATACCGCTGCCACGAGATCGAAAAGAGTTGGCTCCATCAAAGAAACCAGCAGGGTAGACAGACTACAGACCCTTATGTGAACGTGGATATGTTGGAGACTTATGGGTTTTGATAGAGAATTCCTTATAAAACGTCACAATCGAGAAGCAAGTCCTGTTTATTTATGGCATAACAATGTCAAAGATGTGTGTGTTGCGAGCCCTTCAATTTTCAAGAGTAGAAAGACGAGGAGAGATTTGTGAAACTTGTTGTCCACAAACGACATCTGTAGGCAATTGGAGATTTCTGACCAGTCCGGAACAACATTGGATTCAAGAAGGCGAAGCACACCAGGCCAGATAGATCTGGTGAAAGAGCAATGTAGTAATAGGTGAGAAATGTCTTCTCCATGATTCCTGCACAGGTCGCACCAACCTTGGCTATGAAATCTCCATTTGGAAAGATTTTCCTAAGTTGATATTCGATTATGAGTCACCAACCAAAAGGAAACATTTGAGCTTTTAGGGCACTTGCCAACGCCTTGACTTGGAGAGTCTAGAGAAATTCATGTCTAGATCCATGATTTGGTTAATAATGAAATAGGCCTCTCACTATGACCAGCCCTTTGTGCAACCAACCATTCCATTGCAACTTATTCTGCGATAGGGACAATGAAATCCCAGTACCTACAAATTCAGAATATATACCAGATATTATGTAAGAAAGAGATAAGTGGAAAAGAAAGAGATTGTGTTTCAGCATATCTTAGAAAATGTCCAATTGAACTTTAGGGTGTGGTTTAAAAATTTACAAATTAGTTTAGAAAATAATAAAAAAATTAGTAAGATTATTATAAAATTTGGCATAAATTTTTGAAAATTTAGATTATTGTTGTTAAATTTTAAAATTTGGACTGTCTTAAAATTTTTTAATAGTATTGAATTCATTTCGACAATTAAAAAAAACTCTTCAAACACTCGAATTTTGATTTTTGAAAAAAAATTACCAAATTCCAACGAAAAAACGGCCATCCAAACAAATTTATGCGAATCCCATAATCAACACCTTATTTTACTGTTTTCCATTGGGAAAAAATAAAATAAAGTTGTGAGGTCCATAAACAACGCCAGGACCTCAAAAGGTTCCGAGTACTCCCATGAATTTTGTGACGTCAGTTTAACTTTTCTGGAGTCAAATTCATAGAATGTGGAACCTTGTTCCTTAATGGGATTCAATGAATGGGCAACCCCACTTCATGGAAGTTCGTCCCATCTGTGGAAAGTTCATCGACTAATGGTCTGTTCCCGAGCTTTATGTCCTTTCGATCCGTAGGCACATCAAATGTCGGTGAGGGAGTGTGTATGCACTGGAAGCCATTGCCATTCGTGTCATCATCACGAAGGGCATCGAGATTCTGAGATTTTCATTGTAGTAACATAATTTTGAGCGTAGTAAAAACGTTATCCGTTTTTTAATTATTTCTTTTCCAGCCAATGTGACTGAGTTTGGTAAGTGTAAAATGAATTAAAGTGTTGAAATTATTAATGGTCTATTATATCCATCTTGAAAGTGAATATCAAATAATGGGTCTGGGATATGAAGGAGAATGGGTGGTGGACGCTTTATTGAATAGATGTTGACTTTTTAAATGTTATATTTATTGGCTTTATTAGCAATCGTACAAGAAATGTAAAGGAGTGCCGGAAGGAATATTGAGAATTGTGGAAAGAAATAATTAAGTGAAATATAAGTGAAATCCAAATGTACTAGATTAAATTTAAGAAGAAAATTGCACTAATATAAATGTTGTAGAATAATGATAATTTTCACTGGACAACGTGCATAATATATGAGATCAATTTTTTTGAGATTTTGTTAAAATGACATAAAATAAATTTAAAGGTGAAAATTATGAGGTATCTACCACCTAAATATATCATTGGCATCTAGGAGAAATGGCTTGTACTAGTAAATTATTGTGAAGATGATAAAAAATTGAATTACACATAAAATTGTTGTATCACTGAATGTTGTGAAAGTACTTGTGAAAAGCTTTGTGATTGGGAAATGGCAACAATCAACAACTTTAAGGATTTAAAATCTTGTCGACCTAACCCTTGATGCAAATTAGGGAAGAAAAATTGTTCTTACCTTACCAAAAGGATTAAATGCTAGATTATGTGAATCTAAAATTAAGTCTTCATGGCAAGTCAATTATATTGGAAACACTCAGCTGCTAATTCTTTTTTTATTTTTTTGGTGCAGGTGCTTGTTGGCACGACTGTTCCATTTTTTTGGTAGATCTTGTTGGCACAACGTGTATTAAAAGGCATAATAGAAAGATTTATCCATTTTAACATTTGGTGTATAGAAATTTACATAAAATTTAAAATTTATTGCATAATCCACATAATGCATATACATTTAAATATATTGAAATTTTAAATTTTTGAAAATTAATAAAATATTATTAATAATTGAAATTTATTTAAATATGTAAAATTAAAAATCAATATGTTAAAATTTAATAATAATTTAGATATTATAATTTAATAGTTAATAATATAAATATTATTTATTTAGATATTATAATTTAATAGTTAATAATATAAATATTATTTATTAAAAGTTAAATTTTAAAGCAAAAATAAAATTTCAAATAAAATAATTAATACTTATGTTGTAATAACCATTCAACCATTTATTAATGGTTAATTTTATTTATAAAATAAAAATCAAACTTCAATTAAAATAATTAATAGTTATGTTATAATAACAATTTAACCATTTATTATATGATTTTGTTTTGTTTTATTAATGAATTTTGATTCATAAATGTTTCATGTTATTAGAAATTTTATCTGAAATCACATCTCATAATTAAGTTTATAGTTGTTTGCTATAGGTTATACAAAATTCTATCTTTAATGAATTATCAACATCATCATTGGGTTAGATTGCATTGTACCATAACCACAACATGACAACTCCCTAGGTCAAAGTTTTTACTATTTTCCAAGTATGTGGCAACAGTGAAAATATTAGATTAGCCTCTAGTTTATTAGTGAAAGAGGTGACTGATCCTACTAGGGTGATAGAGCCACCATATGAGTCATGGTGTTGCTCTTCATATGGGCACAGTTTTGATACCTCTCTCTCCTTCGCAGTGTCAAAGTCCCCAACTCAAACTATTTTTAGGCCAATAAAATTTATCCATAAAATCTAAAGTTTTAGGAAAAAAAAAATTAAACACTGTGGAATGTGTATTTTAGTGGAACACGTGGATAACCATAAAGGCAATGTTAAGGGAAAATGCCTTTTACTTAACTAATGTCTTGAATGTGGTGGTTTTCCAACTAACAAGATTCTCTCTTTCAAGACGTGGCCATTGGAAACAGTGGCATCTAGGTTTTCTTTGGGTTGGGACGTGGAGAATGAGGCGCCACATAGAACACATTTGTTGCTCTCTTCTTTGTTTTCGTGTTGTGTTCCTAAAACACATTCATTTTATTCTCTGATACAAAAAATTATTCAAAGGAATTATTCAAACCCGCCATGGAAAGGACGATGATTCACTCTCTCAATACAACAATACAGGTATGAAGAATTCACTCACTTTTCGCTTTCCTCTAGATGTTTCAAAAGTAGTGATTGCTATTACAGCTCATTGTGTTGCATGGAGGCATATTTTGGATGAGAGCCAATTTTTCATCGCGTTATTATTGCGGATGAGAATTCTTTTCGCATTTAATGAGCAGTTAGGCAAAGTGTAGCAGATAGTTTCCTATTTCCAAGAGTCCACCACGTGAGAACAAACTTTCAACGAGACAATGAACATCACGCAATACCCAACAGGTTTATTAGAGGGCTAAAGAAGTTGTCACCAATTTGATTAAGAAGGTGCAAATTTCTAGGTTGGTTCAAGATAATTCAATGCCCATAAAGTATTCAGAAATCAACACAAGCACTTGTGAAGGCTCACTGGAAAACACTAGCAACAGTATTACGTAGAAATTTGTAGAAGAAGAAACAAATACGGAAATTTCAACGAAAAAGTAACTCAAGCTTTAAATCAATGATCGGGCCCTTCAGCTTCATTTGTATTAATTTCAGTGTAGTTTTGGAGATGTGTAATGAAAGCTCGAAAGGTGTGTCACTCTCTCCACCATTGTTGGCGCCATCCTTCACTTCCACGGCCTACACGAGGGCGATAACATTAATTAAGTGGTGCGTCCTCCTAAGAATCAAAGGAAGTGGTGGAGAGAGTAGCACACCTTCCAAATACTTGCAATGTTCACCAACTCCCACTCTAGTAACTCTTTCGATCAATTTTGCCTACATAATTAATTCGAATTGTTGATCAATGTTGTGAACATATTTAATTCATGTTGTTGAGTGCAGATGTTCGACATATGCAATGGCGGGGGACAACAAAAGCTTGTTAGCTGGTATAAAACTACACTTGGCCAGCTTACTATTAACTTCAAACCTATTATTAACAACTTGACAATTACTGCTGGAGAAAATATTCACTTTACAAAGAGCAATGTGGCCATTGTTTGTGATAACATTCTGAAGGTAATTTGATTTTGGGCAGTCCAGTTCTGCCATAAGCTCACCTTTATGTTTATTTTCTCCCTTTTTTTCGTTGTTATTTGGTTTTTAGTTTTTCTATTGCAAGTTCCTATGCCCATTACATAAGTTTCAAAGGTTACCAGTGTTTTTTATTGTAGTAATTTATTTAATATGTTAGTTTCTAGATGAATATTTTAGAGAGACTGTGGACTATGATTTTACCAATTTAGTGAAGGACAACTTTATGTGTTGAGCTTAGAAGGTTGCACATTTTACGTTATCTTAGAAATAACAAAGCTAAATAAAACGTTTGAACTTTGTATGTAGATATGATTATCTCTTAAAAAAAGACCTTTGACATAGATTTTGGTAAGTGGTTTTACACTTTTTACCGTTTGTTTTCATATTTTTCCATTCTAATTTGAATTGAACTTTTCAAATGCTGTAAATTGAGGTTCAGATGAGGAAACATAAAGTAAATTCTGAAAATCGCGCTATCATTTCCAAGAATATTCTAATTGAAAGGAAGAAGTTGTCACTATTTTTTTTTCATTTAGATCTTTCAACTTACTATGCATTACTTAATATCTAACACACCTGTATGTATTCATGAACACACCATATCAAAGAAAGCTAATCCAAGGCATCAAAGAATTTAACGAGGGAGAGAGAAATGGATAAATCTGTTATGTCCATTGTATAATTTTGTGCTTTCACACCATAACAAACAATGGTCGATCAGCCCGCTGTGGCTATTGTAAATGTCGCACCTATTAGTAACTCAGTAACTCATAGAATCCATATCAATCCTATATTCATCGGGAATACAATAAGTCGGGTGGAAGTGGATGTATTGTGCAACCAATGGTGGATGTTGTGTACGTTCAACCAGTGGTCGATGTTGCTTATGTTCACAGTATGCAATGGCAGATGTTGCGTATGTTTAGCGTATGCAATGGGTGGATGTTCAATGATGCATGATCCACCAAAGCGGCAAACTCAAATCGACTAGGCCACATGTCAGTTTTTAATTTGCAGGACGACGACAAAAATAAAAGGTTGTAATTGGTTGGGGTGAACTTCTCACCCCAAGCCCGTATAGAGAATGCCTTTCGGCGTAAAAAGTGAATATTAAATAATGGGTGTTGGACAAAGTGGATATGAAGGATAATGGGCGGTGGACGCATTATTGCAAAGAGAGATAGAGGTTGATTTTTTAAATATTATATTTATACATAATGGAAGATTTGCTAGATAGGTATATTATGGTTTGTTTGGTTTTTATTGATTTTAAGTGGATAATAGCAATAAAGATATTTTTATTTTTATTTTTTTAATAATGTAGGGTAAGTGAAACATCTAATGTTTATTAAAAAGGACTTTTTTAATTATTTTTAGGTAAATGATAATAACAAAAATAATTTTAATTTAAAAATAGTTTTTTTTT
Organism: Pinus albicaulis; assembly: GCA_034641835.2. Taxonomy (NCBI): domain Eukaryota; kingdom Viridiplantae; phylum Streptophyta; class Pinopsida; order Pinales; family Pinaceae; genus Pinus; species Pinus albicaulis. The sequence continues at coordinate 31,915 of JAXQQM020061988.1, read as the reverse complement.
TTAATAATGTAAGGTAGTGAAACATCTAACGTTTATTAAAAAAAGAGTTTTTATTATTATTTTTAGGTAGATGATAATAACAAAAATATTTTTAATTTAAAGGGAGTTTTTTTTTTTTTAAATGTAGGATAGTGAAATATCCAAAGTATATCTATGTTTAAGTATATAATAATGTTGAAAAAAAGATTTTTTTAGGAGACTACTCATTATTAAATACAAGATGAAAGCCTTATAGAAGAGGTTATAACATTTTTATTCGCTTTCAATTGAACTCCAAATCTAAGGTTATAATCACTTTATTTTGTGAAAAAACATTTTTATTCACTTTCAAATGAACTCGAAATCTAACATTATAATCACTTTATTTTTGTGAAAAGTTGACAACATGACTAGATATGCTATGAGATGAATTTTAAAGTTTTTTATAAATTTTATTGATGGATTTGAAGTATTATAACATGTTTTGTGTTGATTAAGTCAATAAATAGGATTTTTGTTTGTTGTTAATATTTATAATATTTTACAATGTAAATTTATACGATTTAAAAATAAAATAAAAATGGATCATGGTTTTTTTCATAAGAAAGTTCCAGGTTTTATAAATTTTGAAAATTTTAATAATATCATATATATATATATATTTCTATGTGATATATGTTAAATGTAAAAAAAAATGTTAGAGATTAAGTGTTTAACAAAAAAAAAATTTAAGGCACTCTGTATGTAAGGTTACTGGTTCAAAACCGTGTGTGGGATGGGAGGAGAAAAAAAAGAAAGATTAAGATTAGTCTATTAAAAAACAAACAAACAAAACAAAACAAACATTAGTATTAAACAATATAGATGGATGTCCAAAGGCATTGGCATATTTATATTACTTGTATATTTTTAAAAAGTAAATTTTTAAATCAATTTTCTTCAAATTTAACAGAATTTTTTATAATCATAAATTTGAACTAACAATATTTTGAAAAATTTTAAACATAACTTAAAAAATAAATAAATTTGAAAACATTTTTATTTATACTTAATTTATTCCAAATATTTTAATTTAAAAAGTTAATTGGGAAAGTGATTTATAGGATATTCTTATTTGTATGAATGAGATAAAAATTCCTTAATTTACACATCCCTATCATATTTTGACTATATATCATAATAATTATAATTTAATAAATTTAAAATAATTGAATCTATATTGAAATTAAATGTGAAACTAATTTATAATAATTATTATTAAATATATTTAAAAAAAAATTATAGTGAAATTAATATAAAAATGATTTTTTCGGATGCGGGTGTTCATCACAGCTGAGAAGGAGACGGGCTTTTGGGCTAGCAAGTGGCATAGCTACATGGCCACCCACAGGTCTCAACGATGAGCATTAAATTGCTCCAGCTGCTCCCACACTTGCCATTTAAGTCAGTCCAGTCACCGAGACCACCGCCATCGCTTCAAAATGAATGCTCAGAGTCGTTTTCTTCCTCCGCCTGGTTGTTCTCCTCCTCCATCTGGTAGTTTGCCTCCTTCACCTCAACCTCTGAGATGCAACTGCCCCTGTGGAGTCGCGAAGCGGAGCTCCCACACGCCTACAAGGAGATGTTGCAGTATCCTCTGATGTATTGAGGTGCTCTCTGGCCTCCATTTCTCGCAGAACCTTCTCTGTCAACTGAATTTCACCTCGGCGGACAGCTTCACCCCTACTTCAGTGCCCTCGGCCCCTTTGCTCCATCACCCCGCTGCTTCTTCGGCTAAGAGCACTCACCATCCCCACTGCTCCACCATGCCTCTTCTTCGGCACCGCATGCGCTATAGACGCAGCCGCAATAGAGGGCGAGCCGCTCACTCCTCTCTCTCGTCCCACTCTGACACTCCTCCTTCCTCCCTAGAGCATTCCCATGGTTGTTATCTAGCGACTCACAGTGGGCGCGAATGTGCTAGAATTTCAAGCCAGACCCGTCCATATGCTCTGCACACCTCTGCCATGACCACAACTCCACTGCTGCCTTGGCTGGACACAATTAGCTCCTCGCCTTCCACCCATTCAGCTCAATTTCACTTCCTGTGCACCCTGGACTGCCTGCGAGTCACTACTACCATCACTGTTTCCTTCAAAGAGGAACCCACTAGTGTGGCTGGCCTCTGCCTGACTAAATTGTAGAAACTCTCCAACCAAGGCGCTCCTTCTGCAGTCGAGAAGAGGGATCCTATTTCCAGCAGCTACAACAAAGGTTCCAACTGCAGCAGTGGCAAAAGTTCCGACAGCAGCAGTGATGAATGGAAGAGAGAAAAAGATGTTCAAGGTAAAGCTCGTGAGACCAAGGCGCCCCATAATGCAGAAGACGCCACCCAGGACACGCGAGCAGACGACACCGATGAGTACATGTGTCTAATTGTGGAAGAGACACCTCCCTCTCCAAATGACACCTAAGCTCTCAAGTTATTTTTGGTTTATGGTTTTTGGTTTCAAGGTTTTTGGTTCCAAGGTTTATTTAGTTTTTGGTTTCAATGTTTGTCTAAAGTTTGCAAACAATTATCAGTTTTCCATGTGTAATGCTGGTTTCCTCTCTATAGGTAGCGAAATAACCACTTATTGGATTGGTTTCCCTTTCGTTGACAGTTCCATTTTTTATATTTTTGAGAATTAGGCTAGAATTGTAGAGGCCCGAGCCTCCTTGTATTTTTATGTTACATTAATAGAAAGAAGTCTTATTTAGAAAAAAATATATATAAAAATGATTTATAATAATTATTGTTTAATATATTAAAATATGTTGAACTGAAACTCATTATATATGATTTTTTTTTATTATATAAATTTATTCAAATATTTTATCTTTTTAAATTTTATTGAATTATGTATTTTAGTTAACTTTGTTTAAAATATTTGAAAAATTAAATGATGATGATGATGATGGTGGTGGTTATCGTCTGTTGAGACCAATTCGGTCTCTTGGACCTTAAGAAAGGAGAAAAAATCTAAGTTTGATTCTTCAAAATCTTGTTTCTATGGTCAAAGAGAAGGGAAATAAGTGCTCCAAGATCGCTATAGGTGGGTTGGCTTAATAGGTCAAGAAGACTAGAAGTGTGGCAGATGGTAGGTAATTGAGAGCGAATGTGAGTAAGAGTAGGGCAATCTAAAAGGAAATGTTTGTTGTCTTCCACGTGCTTAGAATCGCAAATATGACTGATTCTATTGTTCCAAGGGGTCTTGGGAATAGACCACCGCCCGATCTCACTCCGAAGCTCATGGGAACTAGTCTTAACGATGCTCATTTTTTTCTTATTGATGGACAACACAGCGAGATAATTCTGATTATCCAGGGTGCGGTTGATCACTTCCTTATAGTGTCTAAGCTTCCTTTTACCCTCTAGCTCCTAATCCTCCCGCAACTTGTCTTTAAACTTGGAGGCAATAGTATTTTTGATATTATCTTTGCTTTACATATTAAGCTCTTCCTTAGTTCCTCAATGGTTGAGCTAGGATTGGTTGAGCCGAGATTGGGCATCCTTATGCCGCTCGCGCTTGAGGCGAAGGCAAGGGTTTTGATTACAGTTAAAAACAATTTTAGGGAGTATTTTTGATTCCGTGTTTTCAAGCTTCTTCTTATACATTACATATCTAAACATAGTTGAACTTTGAATGGGGGACAAACGAGATTCGATCAAGTGGATTGGATAGGGAGTATTTCCCTTGATCTTAAGGTTGTAGGTTATGAATTACTTTTGAATCATCTCAATCATCCTCCATGACTCTCTGGATATACTGCAACCCCAAACTTCACATTTGTATAGGACAATAGGAGTGACAAGGGTCTCAAAAGAGAACCTATTTTTACTTCAAATGTAAATATCGATCGACTTACAATTGTTTTCAAGCTCATTATAAGCTTTCCAACCCCAATAATCTTTTTCTCAATGCCATAATTCCAGTTGAGATGATGAGGGAAGTCAATGCCCAAATACTTATAAGAAGAAATTTTCTCTAAACACCGGTTATTATACACGAAACTACCATGGGTAATTTTTTTGGATTTAATGATCATGACTTTAGTCTTGTCGGTATTAACTGGCATTCCCATCTTAAAGCAATAGTCATGAAATATCTGAAACTACTTGTCAAATTCATCATAACTTTTAGCTAGAAAAACGATATCATAACATAAAAATTTGAAAATTTTTGAAATTTAATAAAATTATAAATACCAATAATTAAAAGTTTTTTAAAATACTAAATACATTTATATATTTTAAAATACAATTTTAATATGAAGGCGGAGAACATCCATATTTTCATGAGTTGTTTTTAGTGCAACTTTTTGAAGTTTCAGGTACCGAAATCCGGTGAAAAATTTTGAGGTAAAATCTTAGTTTTTGTTATTAAAACTGGTTTTTTTGACTCTATATATGGATTCAGCACCCTCAAAAACCTCTAAGGCATTTCGATTGTGGAAAGTTAGCACTCAAACTTCTCTTTTCAATAAATTCCTGCCGGAATTTAGAAAAATTACACCGTAAAAAATCACCTTAAAAGCCTTCAAAACATCGCACTAAAGACTACTCATATTTTCATTGCCATTGAATTTAGACATCGAAACATGGTTTCCCGAGACGTCAGTTTACCTTTATGGAGTCAAATTCACAGGATTAGCAACCGTTTCTTTTAATGGATCTGATCAATCCACCACCACTTTATGAAAATTTTTCGGTACCAGTGATTTGTCGAGAATTGATTGTCTGTATCTGAAAGCTTGTCGTCTTTTGATCGGTGGGCACAGTAACTGTCAGTGACAGAGTCCGTATGCAGTGGAGGCCAAGGCCATTACCATTACCATTTCCATCGCCGGCAGCAGCACCATGAGGATTGGCCTGCAGTTTACAAAAAGAAATGAATATTAAACATCATACGCGTAACATTCATGATTCTTGGGAAATTGGAAGTTTTGACACCCAAAAAGTATAGTGGAGTTTGGTGTAAATCTTAATGTCAATTCAAACTTCATGCCAGCTGGATCGGATATATCTGAAACAGTCCTTCAAATAAATATATCGAAAACGATGTAACTTGATGTCGGAGTGGTAGTGCTTTTGGGTAGCTCAATATTTTGGACAGCAGAGTTTATCCTGATTTTACCAAGTAGTGAAATGGAAGATTTTGAAGTGATCTTTGTATGGTGTTTAAATAACTTATTTTCTAAGATTTATGCACTTGCGTGAAAACTACTCTTTCCTTATTTGTAAGGCCAAGGGGTCACGCATGTCATATGAAAATGATTCCTTTGGTCACATATGTCTCTCAAAGTCTCTTCACCTCTAGGGATCAGGCATAAAGTACAACCTACTCATTGATTTAATTAAACAACTACATAAGCACAAATTTCTATTTAATTCAACACAAACTTAGGTGGATCAACACACAGAAAATATCAACAAACTGATACAAAGAATTCAATGATTTAATCATACTTTTCTAATCCTTTAATGAAACAAACTATGAAGCATTGTGCATTGTTATTTATTGAGTAATTTGGTTTAAAAGTATAATTTTATCTGATAATCAAAGTTCAATAAAATTTGTAAACAATTTAATTGATCATATATATGAAATAGAAACATAACGTAACAAAACAATGCAAACAATAAGACAAATTTCTTAATTATTAAAGTGATTTGTAAATTGCCGTGGACTTTTTATTAGACAATTCATCACAACATATTTATTCAAATATATTTGAAAATATGAAATCTACATTATGAAGGTTAATTTTTTCTTAGATTTTTAGATTTGTTAATTAATGTGTTGTGCAATAAATAAAATATGGAAAATAGACAACATCAAAATAGAACTCAAAACCCACAATGAACATAATATATGATTTGGGAAACCATTACGAGAGACAACACAGCTAGAATTTGAGTTTGTTATACTCTATTTTTCTTTGAATGGAAATGGATGCAAGTATATAGGAGTGAGACGTGTACCTCATGGGATGCTACAATAAACAAACCCTCTCTCTAAGCTTCTCTATTGATCTATGGAACAAAATATGCTCGAATAGAATGGAACCCCTTTTCCTCATAGTGGCCCAATTATAACACAACCTGATAGCCTACTAGTGGTTAATTTTGACTTTAATCCTTAACTAGAGTTACAATATTGACTCTTCTAGAGTCTGCTTCATCATTATCGTGTGGTTAACCCCTTTCCCATGAATAATGGAGGCTAACATGGCATCCTTTCGAACTAAGGTTGTCAAAATAGCAAGGTTAACTTCCAAGTGGCTTGTCTTTTGCATATAGACTCTGTTTGGGTTTGTTTTCATGTATTTTCATTTTTTTTCAATGTGGGTCAACTCATAAGTATGCAGAGTGGGTATTCATTAGATACAATATTACAATTTTGCATCCAATAGGTCTCTACACTTGACATTTGAGTAGATACATAAGGAAATAAGTCTAAAATACAATTAAAAAAAGGTAGTTTTCTTCTTTTCCCTCCAAAATATTTAACCTTGGAGATGAAATCACCATTTTGAATCCTATTGGTTCTTTTAAAGTTAATTTTGTTAGTACATTTTTTGATTTGAGGATCAATTTTTACCTCAAAATTCCCCTAATGAAAGGGTGAAATATATCATTCATTAACATCATTAATGTAGCTAGAGCATTTCATAGGCTAAATAATATGAGTAACCACTCATGCAAACTTTGTTTGGCTTTTAAGGTGGTCTTCCAAATATTCTCTTCTTTAACCAAAACTGGGTGATATCTTGACTTTAAGTCCAGCTTGGTGAAGTATTTGGCTTGCTACAATTGATCTAGTAAATCATCTATCTTGGGCAAGGGTCACCTGTTCTAAAGTGGGATTTTGTTTAATCTCATGTAATAAATACACATATACCAAGTCCCATATTTTTTACCACAATGATGATAGGTCATCCACATGGTGAGGTATTTGGTCGAATGAAACCATGTTCCAGTTATTAGCACTGAAAATTTTAATGGTGTAATCTGCCATTGTATCACTTTTCAAAATCCGGTGCTTTTTATGCTACCAAAAAAAAGTAGGTAACAGTGCGGTTACATATTTCATCGGTAACAGTGTTCGAGTCATACCATTAAAATCTATTCTTATTCATTTTATTTCTTTCTTCTTTTCCCTTTTTTTGGTTAATGGTGTTGAGTTTATTTTTACCATACTAATAATAATAATAAATAAAATATTTAAATATTCTCACAATTAGATTTTTTTTTTAAATTAAAAAAATTCCAACCAAAATTCACTAATTTAACAAAATTATGACCTAGGTAAACAACAACCTATTCATGTGCTTATCCACTATCACCATCAGCCCTACCTCTCCCAACCCTGCAACTACTCCCTTAAAGGTGTCCATCAGCGTCAGGTCTAGAAACTCAGGGTTGCATACGACCATCGCAGCCACGTCGCACAGTTTTAGTGAATTCAATGAAGTCGCGCTACAAGTTTCCATTCACAGAGCTGGTGACCATGACAGTGGTAAGGTGAATGTAGTTTAAAATTTTCACAAAATAGCTTAAAAAATAATGGAAATTTTGGTAAGATTATGAAAAAATTTAGTTGATTTTTTTTTTAAATGTGGGTTATAATTGTTAAATTTTAAGTTTTTGGGTGTCTTAAAAATTTAGATTCTTGATGGTGCTGAATCCATTTCCATCATCAAAAAAATTATTCAAACATTCCAACTATTTTGTGATATTAAATACCAAAAAACAAAATTCTTGTGTTCTCAACACATCTGTGAGCATGGACTGACTTTTGGAATATGTATTTCCTACTTGTCGTTGGTTGTGACTCTCTATATAAGGAGTCTATTCCTACATTATAGGAAGTAGCTAGAACCATATTTATTCCTAGTTTAGTGTGTGGTTGAGAGAATCTCTCAACCACATTATTTTGTGTCCAAGATAGATTTCCTATCTTGAGACTAATTCATGTATAAATGTGTGAAATATATTTGATTAAATATATAGAGTTTGCAGATTGATATTTAATCTTGGTATCAGAGCCCGTATGGACCTAGACCTCAGCCCCTCCTGGGCTGAGGGAAATAAGAGAGTATATTTTATTTTAGTTTTTTAAATTTGTCCATTGAGCTCGGGTATGGGCATGTTGTCAAATAGAGGCTAAGTGAAAAGCTAGTCACGGCATGGAAGAGTTTCCATTCCCACCTGCGACCACGGTGAGAGAAGACTGTGCTCACTGGTCAAAGAAGTCCAATGTTGTGGGGATTTTAAAAATGAAAGTTGTATGAGTGGATTGAGATGGCAGAAGACCATTGCGTTAATGATGAAGTGGTTTCCTGTTGCACGAGCCGCTTCTTGTTGTAGAAGAGTCGATGCCTGTTGATGAAGTAGTAGTCTGTTGCAAGAGCCGCTGCCTGTTGTTGAAGAGTTGCTACCTGCTGCCTATTTCAGTGATAACATTGCTGAAGAGTCGCTACCTGTTGCTGCCTGTTACAGTGATACAGAGTGCCGCAACCAAATTGCTTATTTACGTGAAGAAGGACCATTCCAAACCATGTACAGAGAATTCAAGTCTTCAAATATTCATGTTGACAAAGATTTTAGTGCAAAGCTCATGGATTCACCAGCTACAATCAGGAGCTGGACACTGGCAGTAAATCTTTGGGGTTTAATGAAGTCCTGACTCTTGTAGTAGCTGGTGATAGCTGGGGAGGACCGGGTGAGTGAGCAAGCCACCGGTGTAGATCAAATTTGGGTAGCCAGTAGTTTCTTGAAGGCCGAGCAGAGGTCGAGAGCCTGTGTGAAGAATCTTGCTCATTGGTATGCTGCGACAATTACATAGCGACCTACGTGGACTGAGGCCACATTGAATGTCCATGTGGAGCTGTTGTAGGATTGAAGCAGATCGCTAGAGGTTGTGACAATAGTTGGAGGCTGTGATCGTTGGAGTGATGCCGGAACACTGATGGTGAGGAGAAGGCCGAGGAGGACCCTGCGATTACTGAGAGGCATTGATGTCATGATACATCAGCAGTGGACGAATTCTTGATTGAGCTTGAGCGGTGATGTATTAGAATAGGGGTGCTCTTGCTGGCGTGAGGTCAAAATTGGACAGAGAAAGTGATTTGTTTTGGTGGCTTTGTTCACCTCTGCAACTCGAGAGAAAAGCTATGCGTTTTTTCTCACTCTAGATCTGTGACAGGGGACTTCGAAACGACAACCTCAACAACCATGGCATTGGAAATTCTGACACCGAAGATTCATGACTTGACGGATCACCGTGAGCTGCACTAGTTTTCTTATTTTTATGGTGGAAGGTTTTTCTTTATGCTAAGGCGAAGGTGGAAAAAAAATTCGATTGACTGTGGTTGCAAGGATGAAGCATTCGTAATTCTCGTTTGTGGAATGCTTCGGAACAAGTCTTTGTCTGAGAAATTCCGCCAGAAATCGATGACGCAGGTAACCTGTTTAAAGCTTTGTTGCGCAGAATCGACTCAGAAGCATGGAGGGTGTTGCTAGACCTTACAATGGCCACAGTTTCGAAGAAGTTTTTTCAAGGATTTCAAGGGTAGTCGAGATGGAATGATCAAATCCCTCACCACTGATGTGGAGGAATTTTACCAGCAATGCGATCCAGAGAAAGAGAACTTGTGTCTGTATGGCCCTCCAAGCGAAACATGGGAAGTTAATCTACCTGCTGAAGAAGTTACACCTGAGCCTCCTGAGCTAGCTCTGGGAATTAACTTTGCAAGAAATCGTGAAGGAACGAGAAATGTGGAGGCCATCGATGGGGAACTGCAATTACAAAAGAATTTCCAGACTCAAAAGAATTAAAGCATGGGAGATCTGCAAAGATATTCACAGCAGTGAAGTGTGGTACAACATATGTGTTGTAATGGCTGAGGGCAGTGTGGTGAGCTGCTTAGATGTGTCTTTGTTCGCATACTAGAACGAATTCTAGTAAGCTGCAGCAGAAGCATGGTGAGTTGTAGCTGGGGAGACAAGGTGAAGATGAAACTAAAAGTTCCAACACATTTGCTTTGATGAAACAAATTTTCTTCGTGAATTATTTTCTTTCATGTTGAGCCCGATCAACTTAACATGTAAATGCATTCATATAAATCTGGTTAAAAGAATTAGATGTTGTATTGTTGTGACATTTAGGTTGGAAAATAATTGTCACAAGTGCGAATCTATGTTGGAATTTTCCATTCCAAATAGACAAATTTATTTGCAAGAATAATTTACTACCAGATATGATGAAGACATGATAATGAAAATGGCATCAAAGGATAGTGATTGGAGGTACATCATAGATTGGAGGATGATTGATTTTGTATGTGCCCAGTGTGATGGAAACAGATCTGCATATTCAATTGCGAGGAGATTAGCTTGACAATGGGTCTTAGTTGTTGCAGTATGTTAGCGAGCATGAGGAGGCATGCTTGGAAGCAGATACCCAGCCTTGATACGGTGAACATGGGAAGTGGCATTACGTTGCGATGCTAGGGGAATTGGATACTAAACGAGAACTTTTGTGTGTAAAATCGTTGAATTTTATGCATGTTGACATTTGTGGATGACGGAGGATCGGACCATGGAGTCCTGGATTAGTGTTTTGAGAAGGGAAAATTGTGTTTCTTCGTGTGGCTTTGAGTGCCTATGTCTGGATCAGCTGTGCTGGAATGCACTGCATTGAGACCAGTTGAAATGTCGTCAATTCGTTTCTTTATCAGTGGACCCCTCACAGGTATCGTTGATGAAAAATGGTTGCTGGTATGTTTGGAAAATAATCATCTTTGGGCAGAGATAGAGAAATTAATCTGAAGAGTGTATGTTTTTTATTTAGCTTCTTGGAATCATGTTTAAAGTTATTGAGCCTTATTGAGCCTAGCTAACTCAATGTAGGTAAAGTTATTTTGTTAGAATTCAAGACTCTAAAAAATGAAAGGTTAAGCATGGAGTTCCAAGAATTTAGTAGACAAGGATGCCTAAGATGTGAGCAACGAAAGAAGAGGTAATGAAGCAGCAACAACTATTATGATGGACAACAAAGTAAATGTTTGTTTGAGTTAGTGTGGGTTTGTGGGATAGATTCCCTAGCATGTTATAAGCAAGTCTAGGATGGTTTTGTAAGTGGTCATTGTATGTACCTAGAAACTCCAAGAGATGGAGTATGGAACGTAAGCCTTGTAAAGACATGTGTAAAGTTCGTGGTAGTCTCAAAACCACCTTGTAATGGTTTATGGTCAGCCGGAAACCATCTTTTGTCACTTTAAAGTGATGGTTTGTGGTGAACCGGAAACCACATACAGAGCCTTAGTGGCTATAAAGCCTTAGTGGTGAGCCTTAGTGGCTACAAGTGCCCCGGGTGCACACAGGAGTAGGTGGATTGCAGTAAACACCTCACTCACAGGTCTCAGATATTGTTGTTTCTGAGCACAAGAGGGTCGGCTCATTTTTCTATCTGACAATTGCGTCGAAAGGCGCAATCAGCGTGACTGTTAGGCACTATTATTTGGGCGTGAATATTTGACTTAGAAAGGCGTTGATCTCTCTCTTTTTGGTAGTTCTGCACATGGGATTTGCTCGTTTGTGGTGGATCTGAGTCGCAAACGTTATTGTTAGTTCTGCACATGGGATTTGCCCGGTGGTGGTAGATCTGAGTCGCAGACACATTTGTTGGTGGTTCTGCCCATGGGATTTGCCCGGTGGTGGTAGATCTGAATCGTAGACACATTTTTTTTATACAGGTACATGTATGCAGTGATATTAGTTGACAGAACCATGTATGTGAAGGACATCCTACGAGACTAGTAGTTGCAGCAGTTGGTACCCATGCATTCTGGTGGATGGTTGCTCCTTTATATGGATGTCGACATATCCTTTTTTTTTCTTATGATTGACCACAACTAGATTTTGTGAATCAATATCACGACAAGTAGTCATTAAGGGAGGATGTTGGAATATGTAATTCCTACTTGTCGTTGGTTGTGATTCTCTATATAAGGAGTATGTTCCTACATTATAGGAAGTAGCTAGAACTATATTTATTCCTAGTTTAGTGTGTGGTTGAGAGAATCTCTCAACCACATTATTGTGCATCCAAGATATTCCTATCTTGAAACTAATTCATGTATAAATGTGTGTAATACCTTTGATTAAATATATAGAGTTTGCAAATTGATATTTTATCTCTGACTGTAAATGTGATACCTTGTGCTTTCACCTCAGTCCACAAACCACACATATTTCATTTTATGAGAACCTAACTGGGTGGTGTGGAAAAATGCATAAAAAATATGAACACAAAGACCATCCATTTCTTCATGCACATTGAATATTCTTTTCCACACAAGAAAAACACTTTCATATTATATTATAGGGATAGAAAGTACATTTGCAAAAAATCCAAATTGTTAGATAATATAGAAACAATGTATTTCTAGTGGACAACCAACATGTAGAAACGTTGTGGGTCTAAAGGACAACCAACAGAGCTATGACAAATCTAAAATGTCTTCAGAACAGAAAGATCACTGATAAAAAAATGAAACTAAAATAGAAAACAATTATCAGATGAAAGCATATTGAAGTAAAATGAACCAGAGAATAGAGTCACCCAGCCAGAGCAAGATTTGTCCATATTGTAACATACCATCATAACCAAACTTTTGGAAGTGGATTGAACCCGAGGTCGCACACAACATCCTTCCTTGGACAAAAAGTCAGTGTCTCTGCTTTTCTCAGAATATGTGAGAGAAGGAAATCTTTCTGAAGGCTTGAGATAAAACCTTGATCCTATTTTTCCAATTGAGGAGAGATGGACTCCGTAAATTGCAGCTATCCTTCGCCCAATCAACCACAGACTTAGAGTCCCCAAAGATAACAATCTCCAACAGTCCAAGCCATTTAGCACCATAAAGGAAGCCCCATAAGGTCAAAAGTTCGGCCAGCTTGGTGTTCGAGTCAGAGCCACTATGCCAAAAAACCTGAAAAAATGGATAGGGTCCAAGCGTATCGCGATACCGCTGCCACGAGATCGAAAAGATTTGGCTCCATCAAAGAAACCAGCAGGGTAGACAAACTACAGACCCTTATGTGAACGTGGGTATGTTGGAGGCTTATGGGTTTTGATAGAGAATTCCTTATAAAACGTCACAATTGAGAAGCAAGTCCTGTTTATTTATGGCATAACAATGTTAAAGATGTGTGTGTTGCGAGCACTTCAATTTTCCAAAGTAGAAAGACGGGGAGAGATTTGTGAAACTTGTTGTCCACAAATCACATCTGTAGGAAATTGGAGATTTCCGACCAGTCCGGAACAACATTGGATTCAAGAAGGCGAAGCACACCAGACCAGATAGATCTGGAGAAAGAGTAATGTAGTAATAGGTGAGAAATGTCTTCTCCATGATTCCTGCACAGGTCGCACCAACCTTGGCTATGAAATCTCCATTTGGAAAGATTTTCCCAAGTTAATATTCGATTATGAGTCACCAGCCAAAAGGAAACATTTGAGCTTTTGAGGCACTTGCAAACGCCTTGACTTGGAGAGTCAAGAGAAATTCATGTCTAGATCCATGATTTGGTCAATAATGAAATAGGCCTCTCACTATGACCATCCCTTTTTGCAACCAACCATTCCATTGCAACTTATTCTACGATAGGGACAATGAAATCCCAGGTACCTACAAATTCAGAATATATACCAGATATTATGTAAGAAAGAGATAAGTGGAAAAGAAAGAGATTGTGTTCCAGCATATCTGAGAAAATGTCTGTGGTTTAAAAATTTACAAATTAGTTTGGAAAATAATAAATTTTTTTGTAAAATTATTATAAAATTTGGCATAAATTTTTGAAAATTTGGATTACTATTGTTAAATTTTAAAATTTAGATTACTATTGTTAAATTTTAAAATTTGGAATATCTTTTTTAATGATATTGAATTCATTTCCACAATTAAAAAAAATACCCTTCAAACACTCTAATTTTGATTTTTAAAAAAAATTACCAAATTCCAAAAAAAGGATCATCCAAACAAATTTATGGGAATCCCATAAACAACACCTTATTTTACTGTTTTCCATTAGAAAAAATTAAATTAAATTGTGAGGTCCATAAACAACAACAGGACCTCAAAAGGTTCCGAGTACTCCCATGAATTTTGTGAAGTCAGTTTAACTTTTCTTGAGTCAAATTCATAGAATGTGGAACCTTAGTTCTGTAATGGGATGCAATGAATGGGCAACCCCACTTCATGGAAGTTCGTCCCATCCGTGGAGAGTTCATCGACTAATGGTTTGTTCCCGAGCTTTATGTCCCTTCAATCCGTAGGCACATCAAATGTCGGTGAGGGAGTGTGTATGCATTGGAAGCCGTTGCCATTCGTATCACGAAGGGCATCGAGATTTTGAGATTTTCATTGTAGTAACATAATTTTGAGCGTAGTATAAATGTTATCCGTTTTTTAATTTTAGCCGATGTGACTGAGGGCCATGTGTGTGGAACCAGACGGCTCAAGGGTGCAAAGGTACACCGAAGGAGTAGACTTTGTATTAACTCTTGTGTGTATCAAAGAGTTCAGTCTGGTCATGTGTGTTTTGATTGAGATTAACAATTGACATTTTCGAATAAATTAAATGTTAAGAATAATGAAATACTATTTATAGTTTAAATATATAGAATTATTTTATTTTTAATAATTATATGTTAGTTGATTCAAAACTTATAACATCAGTTACCTTATTTTATAAGTAATTTTATTTAAGCTTAAAAAAAATAAAAAATTAAAAAAATTAAAAATTAAATAAATTAGAAATAAAAATATAAAAATATAAAATAAAAATAAAAATAAATAAATAAATAAAAATAAAATAAATAAATAGATAAAAATTAAAATAAAAACGAATAAAATGAAAAATATAAAAATAAACGAATAAAAATAAAATCAAATATACAATCGGTCCATATCCATTAGGCATATTTGGTCACATTTCAATATGTATATAGTTCAATTGATTTCCGCACTATGTGGAATTCCAACCTCAAAATTAACATTTCTAAACAAAATCTTGATATTATATTGTTTTTACATTAAATAAAAATACCTTGTAGAACTAAAATAAAACTCTGTATAAGATTTCAAGCAATAAGCTTGTCTTTTATCCTCCACTGTATACTTCCATAAATATGTAGAATAGTGACTCCAATAGTTGATTATATGAAAGATTCAAATAAATATTTAATTAATTATGATATTTTTAATATTAATTATGGTTCAAATAAATTTAAAATTATTTAAAATTTTATTAAACAAAATTGTTTAAATTTCTATTAAATTTTTTTATTAAAATAAGTTGTTTAAATTTCTATTGATATTAAAACTTAGATAAAAAATTATTACCAAAAATATTGGTGATAATTTTATTAAACAAACTTGTTAAATTTTTATTGATATTAAAGTGGAGGTGTCCAGTGATGAAGTATTGGAGGAACATAAGAACGTCTGTTCGAGGAATCCGATGACGTCTATGGCGGCCTTGGCCTGAATTTGGAAAGATGGCCATCAATTGACGATTCATGGCTTTTGGATCTTAATCCGACTACTTGGCAGGAGGTGCAGCAGATGGATAACAGCATCGACGCCACTGATTTGTGGCACTTCTGTAAGTGGTGGGATATCCACAACTGAATCGCAGTGATGCCATACACTGGATGATGCGTGTCTTTGAGCCAATTTGGAAAATCGCTTTCATTGCGCGCCATCGCGCATTATCGTTCGTGCAAGTAACTCGTGCGATATTCGTTGGATCAAATGAAGCCATGCGACGTGATAACCACTGTTGGATGGGCGTGTGATTCGCTGATGATTTCTCCACGAATTTGCTTGACCTTCTTAGCGATTTCTGCACAGATTTGTTTTATTTGCAAAGGTCATCGAAATTGACTGTGCTTCAATGGTATATACCGCTTTCCAAACTACTGTGCCCCTTATGATATGTGCAGCAATACCAGAGCGTGGTGCACCTGCCCAGCGCCGAGGAGTCATCTTATTTCTTGCTGTCTAACACTCTGTTGTTCATTTTTTTACAAAATTCAGAAAAAAAAACCTACCATCCAAACTATTTTATTGCGTCCGTATCCCACGCCAATTGCATTGATATTTCACCAATAATTGAATGTAGTATCAGCCGAGTCTATAAATGTCGTCGGTGCAGCCAGTTCTCCCATTAATTACTTGCAATCTTTCTGACTTCTTGAATCTGCTTTATATTTAAAGAAGGTGCGAGTTGATTCGTTCGACGTGGAGTCCAGTAGAGTTTCCAAGACGAATCATGGCGGCCAGGTTTGCATGAATACTCTTCATACTTTTCTTCTTCCGCAAGAGGTTAATAAATTGTTTTTACTGCGACTGTTATTTTGGTTCCCTGATTGGGTTTTAAAGCGTTTGAGAGACCCACATCAATTGGGTTTTAAAGCGTCAGAGAGTCCCACAGGCGCGAACGTCGATGATAACTGGGGAAGACTGGAGTTTAATCGTTGGAGCAGGGCTCCAACAGACGTAGAGATAGAATCGGAATGACGGTTGCTGATATGAGTTTAGTCCTTTGATTGAGGGACGGAGAAGAAAAACTCCAGATAAAATCTGACAATTTTCCAATTCAATTAACGGCTGATTTCAAGCGGTATGTAGTTTAAGTCAAAGAGGCGAGATAATTTTGGCCAAGGTCTGCAGTTCATTTTTCGTAAGAGGAAGCAGAAATCGCAGAAGCAAGATAATATTTATTGACATTTATAGTCCAGACATAAGTGGGATCCGTGGGTGCACAACAAGCATTAAGTTCATTGTGACGACAGATAGGCCATACGCAGACTGGAATACTGGAAATAATCATTCAATTTCAAGAAACAGAGGGGGATTTTGACGGAATTATTCAGCCTGTTATCGAGCAGGTACGGTAGTCGGTGCAAAATAATCTCCATCGAGGCGCAGTTCATTCCACAGTACCGAGGGTTTTGGTGGTTAATTGATGGGTAAGAGTCATGGGATTTGAAGCGTAGCATGGGATTAAAGAGCATTGAAATCTGATGAATAATAAAATTTTGGACATTTCACCTCATGGAGGAACAGCCATGGGAACTCCGCATGCATTCCACGCAGCTCCTGCCCCAGATACGGAGCAAACATGGAACACATGTTTTATGGAAAATAATGTGCCGTCTTCTCAGCACAATTTTGGAATCTCGACCCTCTCGTCATTAAACCAGCATAACTCGTTGTCGAAATTTGACTGGTACGTGAGACACTGTTCAGATTTTGTCAGTAACCACAAATCTCTATAGTGTCGCTAAGAAAAAGAAAAACCCCACAATAGATAATACCTTCGGTGTAATGACTTAAAGTGTTGAAATTTATTAATGGTCTATATTATATCCATCTTGAAAGTGAATATCAAATAATGGGTATGGGATATGAAGGAGAATGGGTGGTGGTCGCGTTATTGAATATAGAGATAGATGTTGACTTTTTAAATATTATATTTATTGACTTTATTAGCAATGGTACGAGAGATGTAAAGGAGTGCTGAAGGAATATTGAGAATTGTTGAAAGAAATAATTAAGTGAAATATAAGTATAATGAAATGAAATCTAAATGTATTAGATTAAATTTAAGAAGAAAGTTGTACTAATATAAATGTTGTAGAATATTGACAATTTTAGTTGAGACAACGTGCATAACATAGGAGATTAATTTTTTTGGGGTTTTGTTAAAATGACATAAAATAAATGTAAAGGTGAGAATTATGAGGTATCTACCAACTAAATATATCATTGGCATCTAGGAGAAATGGCTTCTACTAGTAAATTATTGTGAAGATGATAAAAAATTGAATTACACATAAAATTGTTGTATCACTGAATGTTGTGAAAGTACTTGTGAAAAGCTTTGTGATTAGGACATGGCAACAATCAACAACTTTAAGGATTTAAAATCTTGTAGACCTAACCCTTGATGCAAATTAGGGAAGAAAAATTGTTCTTACCTTACCAAAAGGATTAAATGCTAGATTATGTGAATCTAAAATTAAGTCTTCATGGCAAGTCAATTATATTGGAAACACTCAGCTGCTAATTCTTTTTTTATTTTTTTGGTGCAGGTGCTTGTTGGCAGGACTGTTCCATTTTTTTGGTAGATCTTGTTGGCACAACGTGTATTAAAGGGCATAATAGAAAGATTTATCCATTTTAACATTTGGTGTATAGAAATTTACATAAAATTTAAAATTTATTGCATAATCCATATAATGCATATACATTTAAATATATTGAAATTTAAAATTTTTGAAGATTAATAAAATATTATTAATAATTGAAATTTATTTAAATATGTAAAATTAAAAATCAATATATTAAAATTTAATAATAATTTAGATATTATAATTTAGTAGTTAATAATATAAATATTATTTATTAAAATTTAAATTTTAAAGCAAAAATAAAATTTCAAATAAAATAATTAATACTTATGTTGTAATAACCATTCAACCATTTATTAATGGTTAATTTCATTTAGATAATAAAAATAAAACTTCAATTAAAATAATTAATAGTTATGTTATAATAACCATTTATTATATGATTCTGTTTTGTTTTATTAATGAATTTTGATTAATAAATGTTTCATATTATTAGAAATTTTATCTGAAATCACATCTCATAATCACGTTTTAAGTTTATAGTTGTTTGCTATATGTCACACAAAATTCTACCTTTGATAAATTCTACCTTTGATGAATTATCAATCTCATCATTGGGTTAGATTGCATCGTACCATAACCACAACATGACAACTCCCTAAGTGATACAAAGTTTTTACTATTTTCCAAGTATGTGGCAACAGTGAAAAGATTAGATTAGCCTCTAGTTTAACTAGCGAAAGAGGTGACTGATCCTACTAGGGTGATAGAGCCACCATATGAGTCATGGTATTGCTCTTCATATGGGCACAGTTTTGATACCTCTCTCTCCTTCGCACCGTCAAAGTCCCCGACTCAAACTATTTTTGGGCCAATAAAATTTATCCATAAAATCTAAAGTTTTAGGAAAAAAAAAATTTAAACACTGTGGAATGTGTATTTTAGTGGAATACATGGATAACCATAAAGGCAATGGTAAGGGAATGTGGTGGTTTTCCAACTAACAAGATTCTCTCTTTCAAAGACGTGGCCATTGGAAACAGTGGCATCTAGGTTTTCTTTGGGTTGGGACGTGGAGAATGAGGCGTTACATAGAACACATTTGTTGCTCTCTTCTTTGTTTTCGTGTTGGGTTCCTAAAACACATTCATTTTATTCTCTGATACAAAAAATTATTCAAACCCGCCATGGAAAGGACGATGATTCACTCTCTCAATACAACAATACAGGTATGAAAAAGTCACTCACTTTTCGCTTTCCTCTAGATGTTTCAAAAGTAGCGATTGCTATTACGACTCATTGTGTTGCATGGAGGCATATTTTGGATGAGAGCCAATTTTTCATCGCGTTATTATTGAGGATGAGAATTCTTTTCGCATTTAATGAGCGGTTGGGCAAAGTGTAGCAGATAGTTTCCTATTTCCAAGAGTTCACCACGTGAGAACAAACTTTCAACAAGACAATGAACATCACGCAATACCCAACACGTTTATTAGAGGGCTAAAGAAGTTGTCACCAATTTGATTAAGAAGGTGCAAATTTCTAGGTTTGTTCAAGATAATTCAATGCCCATAAAATATTCAGAAATCAACACAAGCACTTGTGAAGGCTCACTGGAAAACACTAGCAACAGTATTATGTAGAAATTTGTAGAAGAAGAAACAAATACGGAAATTTCAACTTTTCATTTCAACGAAAAAGTAATTCAAGCTTTAAATCAATGATCGGGCCCTTTAGCTTCATTTGTATTAATTTCAGGGTAGTTTTGGAGATGTGTAATGAAAGCTCGAAAGGTGTGTCACTCTCTCCACCATTGTTGGCTCCATCCTTCACTTCCACGGCCTACACGAGGGCGATAACATTAATTAAGTGGTGCGTCCTCCTAAGAATCAAAGGAAGCGGTGGAGATAGTAGCACACCTTCCAAATACTTGCAATGTTCACCAGCTCCCACTCTCGTAACTCTTTCGATCAATTTTTCCTACATAATTAATTTGAATTGTTGATCAATGTTGTGAACATATTTAATTCGTGTTGTTGAGTGCAGATGTTCGACATATGCAATGGCGGGGGACAATAAAAGCTTGTTAGCTAGTATAAAACTGCACTTGGCCAGCTTACTATTAACTTCAAACGTATTATTAACAACTTGACAATTACTGCTGGAGAAAATATTCACGTTACAAAGAGCATTGTGGCCATTGTTTGTGATAACATTCTGAAGGTAATTTGATTTTGGGCAGTCCAGTTCTGCCATAAGCTCACCTTTATGTTTATTTTCTCCCTTTTTTCGTTGTTATTTGGTTTTTAGTTTTTCTATTGCAAGTTCCTATGCCCATTACATAAGTTTCAAAGGTTATCAGTGTTTTATATTGTAGTAATTTATTTAATATGTTAGTATTCTAGATGAATATTTCAGAGAGACTGTGGACTATGATTTTACCAATTTAGTGAAGAACAACTTTATGTGTTGAGCTTAGAAGGCTGCACATTTTACGTTATCTTAGAAATAACGAAGCTAAATAAAACGTTTGAACTTTGTATGTAGATATGATTAGCTCTTAAAAAGACCTTTTACATGCATTTTGGTAAGTGGTTTTACACTTTTTACGGTTTGTTTTCATACTTTTCCATTCTAATTTGAATTGAACTTTTCAAATGCTGTAAATTGAGGTTCAGATGAGGAAACATAAAGTAAATTCTGAAAATCGCGCTATCATTTCCAAGAATATTCTAATTGAAAGGAAGAAGTTGTCACTATTTTTTTTTTTTTCATTTAGATCTTTCAACTTACTATGCATTACTTAATATCTAACACACCTGTATGTATTCATGAACACAACATATCAAAGAAAGCTAATCCAAGGCATCAAAGAATTTAACGAGGGAGAGAGAAATGGATAAATCTGTTATGTCCATTGTATAATTTTGTGCTTTCACACCATAACAAACAATGGTAGATAAGCCCGCTGTGGCTATTGTAAATGTCGCACTTATTAGTAACTCAGTAACTCATAGAATCCATATCAATCCTATATTCATCGGGAATACAATAAGTCGGGTGGAAGTGGAAGTATTGTGCAACCAGTGGTGGATGTTGTGTACGTTCAACCAGTGGTCGATGTTGCTTATGTTCACAGTATGCAATGGCAGATGTTGCGTATGTTTAGCGTATGCAATGGGTGGATGTTCAATGATGCATGTTCCATATATTTCTTAAAAAGAGATAAGCTTTGATGAGACAAATAAATCCTCAAAATGACATTAGATTCTTCATAGCCTCTGTAATAGAGGCACATATGATTAAATGAAAAGGGTGTTGAAACATTCGCACAGAGACACCATATTTCCCAAAATAATTGTAGTGCTCGAAGTTCAAAATTGGAGGACAGGAGCACTAACTGTGCAGAGAATATGAGAGCAAAAGGTAGAAAGAAATAGGAGAAAGAAACAGACAATCTCTCTGATAGTGGTTTGACCACCAAAGCGGCAAACTCAAATCGACTAGGCCACATGTCAGTTTTTAATTTGCAGGAGGACGACAAAAATAAAAGGTTGTAATTGGTTGGGATGAACTTCTCACCCAAGCCCGTATAGAGAATGCCTTCCGGTGTAAATATCCATCTTGAAAGTGAATATTAAATAATGGGCGTTGGACAAAGTGGATATGAAGGATATTGGGTGGTGGACGCATTATTGCAGAGAGAGATAGAGGTTGATTTTTTAAATATTATATTTATACATAATGGAAGATTTGCTAGATAGGTATATTATGGTTTGTTTGGTTTTTATTGATTTTAGGTGGAGAATTGTTGGATAGGTTTCATCGGGTTTATTTGGTTTTTATTGATTTTAGGGGGATAATAGCAATAAAGATATTTTTATTTTTTTAATAATGTAGGGTAAGTGAAACATCTAATGTTTATTGAAAAGGACTTTTCTAATTATTTTTAGGTAAATGATAATAACAAAAATATTTTTAATTTAAATTTTTTTTTTTTTTTTTTTTTTTTTTTAATAATGTAAGATAGTAAAACATCTAATGTTTATTAAAAAAGAGTTTTTATTATTATTTTTAGGTAGATGATAATAAAAAAATATTTTTAATTTAAAAAGAGTTTTTTTATTTATTTATTTATTTTTATTAATGGTAGAGTAGTGAAATATCTAAAGTATATCTATGTTTAAGTATATAATAATGTTGAACAAAAAGAATTTTTAAGATACTACTCATTATTGTATTAAATACAAGATGAAAATCTTATAGAAGAGGTTATAACATTTTTATTCACTTTCAACTGAACTCTGAATCTAAGGTTATAATCATTTTAATTTGTGAAAAAAACATTTTTATTGACTTTCAAATGAACTCCAAATCTAAGATTATAATCACTTTATTTTTGTGAAAAGTTGACAACATGACTAGATATGCTATGAGATGAATTTTAAAGTTTTTTATAAATTTTATTGATAGATTTGAAGTATTATAACATGTTTTGTGGTGATTAAGTCAAT
The DNA here is from genome assembly GCA_034641835.2 of Pinus albicaulis. Lineage (NCBI taxonomy): Eukaryota > Viridiplantae > Streptophyta > Pinopsida > Pinales > Pinaceae > Pinus > Pinus albicaulis. Next base: position 9,189 of record JAXQQM020061988.1, on the reverse strand, counting down.
AAATAGGATTTTTGTTTGTTGTTAATATTTATAATATTTTACAATGTAAATTTATATGATTTAAAAAAAAAAAATCTTGGATCATGGTTTTTTCTACAAGAAGGTTCTAGGTTATATAAATGTTGAAAATTTTAATAATATCATATATATTTCTATGTGATATATAAGAAATTATGGTTAATGTCAAATGTAAAAAAAAAATGTTGGAGATTAAGTATTTAATATAAAAAATTTAAGGCACTTTGTATGTAAGGTTACTGGTTCGAAACCGTGTGTGGGATGGAGGAGAAGAAAAAAAAAGATTAGGATTAGTCTATTAAAAAAAAAATCAAACAAAACAAAACAAACATTAATAATAAGCAATATAGATGGATGTTCAAAGGCATTGGCATATCAATATTACTTGTATATTTTTTAAAAATCAATTTTTAAATCAATTTTCTTCAAATTTAACAATTTTTTAAGATGCTAAATTCATTTATACTTGATAATAAAAAAACATAGACAATGTAAATAAAATAAACATAACTTAAAAATAAAATAAAATTTGAAAACATTTTTATTTATACTTAATTTATTCCAAATATTTTAATTTAAAAAGTTAATTGGGAAAGTGATTTATAAGATATTCTTATTTGTATGAATGAGATAAAGATTCCTTAATTTACACATCCCTATCATATTTTGATTATAACTCATAATAATTATAATTTAATAAATTTAAAATAATTGAATCTATATTAAAATTAAATGTGAAACTAATTTATAATAATAACTATTAAATATATTTTTAAAAAATTTATAGTGAAATTAAATATAAAAACGATTTATAATAATAATTATTTAATATATTAAAATATGTTGACCTAAAACTCATTATATATGATTTTTTTTTTTATTATATAAATCTGTTCAAATATTTTATCTTTTTAAATTTTATTGAATTATGTATTTTAATTAACTTTGTTTAAAATATTATTAAAATATTTGAAAATTTAAATGATGATGATGATGATGGTGGTTATCCTCTGTTGAGACCAATGCGGTCTATTGGACCTTAAGAAAGGAGAAATAATCTAAGTTTGATTCTTCAAAATCTTGTTTCTATGGTCTATTGGACCTTAAGAAAGGAGAAATAATCTAAGTTTGATTCTTCAAAATCTTGTTTCTATGATCAAAGAGAAGGGAAATAAGTGCTCCAAGATCGCTATAGGTGGGTTGGCTTAATAGGTCAAGAAGACTAGAAGTGTGGCAGATGGTAGCTAATTGAGAGCGAATGTGAGTAAGAGTAGCGCAATCTAAAAGGAAATGTTTTTCGTCTTCCACGTGCTTAGAATCCAAGGGGTCTTGGGAATAGACCACTGCCCGGTCTCACTCCGAAGCTCATAGGAATTAATTCTTATCTTAGTGATGCTCATTTTTTTCTTATTGATGGACAACACAGAGAGATAATTCTGATTATCCAGGGTGGGGTTGATCACTTCCTTATAGTATCTAAGCTTCCTTTTACCCTCTAGCTCCTAATCCTCCCACAACTTGTCTTTAAACTTGGAGGTAATAGTATTTTTGATATTATCTTTGCTTTCCATACTAAGCTCCTCCTTAATTCCTTAATGGTTGAGCTAAGATTGGGCATCCTTATGCCACTCGCGCTTGAGGCAAAGGCGAGGGTTTTGACTACAGTTAAAAGCAATTTTAGAGAGTCTTTTTTATTCCATGTTTTCAAGCTTCTTCTTATACATTACATATCTAAACATAGCTTAACTTTGAATGGGGGACAAACCAGATTCGATCAAGTGGATTGGATAGGGAGTATTTCCCTTGATTTTAAGGTTGTAGGTTATGAATTGCTCTTGGATCATCTCAATCATCCTCCATGACTCTCTGGATATACTGCAACCCCAAACTTCACATTTGTATAGGACAATAGGAGTGACAAGGGTCTCAAAGGGGAACCTATTTTTACTCCAAATGTAAATATCGATCGACTTACAATTATTTTCAAGCTCATAATAAATTTTCCAACTCCAATAATCTTTTTCTCAATGCTATAATTCCAGTTGAGATGATGAGGGAAGTCAATGCCCAGATACTTATAAGAAGAAATCTGCTCTAAGCACTGGTTATTATACACGAAACTACCATGAGTGATCTTTTTGGATTTAATGATCATGACTTTAGTTTTGCCCGTATTAACCGGCATTTCCATCTTAAAACAATAGTCATGAAATATCTGAAACTACTTGTCAAAATCATCATAACTTTTTGCTAAAAAAACAATATCATCAACTTAAAAATTTGAAAATTTTTGAAATTTGATAAAATTATAAATACCCATAATTAAAAGTGTTTTAAAATACTAAATACATTTATATATTTTAAAATACAATTTTAATATGAAGGCAGAGAACATCCATATTTTCATTCCCATTGAATTTAGAGGTCGAACCATAGTTTCCCACTGAATATCCAGACGTCAGTTTACCTTTATGGAGTCAAATTCACAGGATTAGCAACCGTTTCTTTTAAGGAATCTGATCAATCCACCACCACTTTATGAAAATTTTTCGGTACCAGTGATTTGTCGGGAATTCATTGTCTGTATCTGAAAGCTTGTCGTCTTTTGATCGGTGGGCACAGTAACTGTCAGTCCGTATGCAGTGGAGGCCATTACCATTACCATTTCCATCACCGGCAGCAGCACCATGAGCATTGGCCCGCAGTTTACAAAAATAAATGAATATTAAACATCATACGCGTAACATTCATGATTCTTGGGAAATTGGAAGTTTTGACACTCAAAAAGTATAGTGGATTTTGGTGTAAATCTTAATGTCAATTCAAACTTCAAGCCAGCTGGATCGGATATTTCTGAAACAGTCCTTCAAATAAATATATCGAAAACGATGTAACTTGATGTCGGAGTGGTAGTACTTTTGGGTAGCTCAATATTTTGGACAGCGAGTTTATCCTGATTTTACCTAGTAGTGAAATGGAGGATTTTGAAGTGATCTTTGTATGGTGCTTAAATAATTTATTTTCTAAGATTTATGCACTTGCGTGAAAACTACTCTTTCATTATTTGTAAGGCCAAGGGGTCACGCATGTCATATGAAAATGATTCCTTTGGTCACATATGTCTCTCAAAGTCTCTTCACCTCTAGGGATCAGGCATAAAGTACAACCTACTCATTGATTTAATTAAACAACTACATAAGCACAAATTTCTATTTAATTCAACACGAACTTAGGTGGATCAACACATTAAAAAAATTCATATGTCAAATATTTATCATATTTATGTAACAAACTGGATACAAAGAATTCAATGATTTAATCATACTTTTCTAATCTTTTAATGAAACAAACTATGAAGCATTGTGCATTGTTATTTATCGAGTAATTTGGTTTAAAAGTATAATTTTATCTGATAATCAAAGTTCAATAAAATTTGTAAACAATTTAATAGATTATATATATGAAATAGAAACATAACATAACAAAATAATGCAAACAATAAGACAAATTTCTTAATTATTAAAGTGATTTGTAAATTGCCATGGACTTTTTATTAGACAATTCATCACAACATATCTACTAAAATATATTTGAAAATATGAAATCTACATTATGAGGGTTAATTTTTTCTTAGATTTTTAGATTTGTTAATTAATGTGTCGTGCAATAAATAAAATATGGAAAATAGACAACATCAAAATAGAACTCAAAACCCACAATGAACATAATATATGATTTGGGAAACCATTACGAGAGACAACACAACTAGAATGTGAGTTTGTTATACTCTCTTTTTCTTTGAATGGAAATGGATGCAAGTATATGGGAGTGAGACATGTACCTCATGGGATGCTACAATAAACAAACCTGCTCTCTCTCTCTCTAAGCTTATCTATTGATCTATGGAACAAAATATGCTCGAATAAAATGGAACCCCTTTTCCTCATAGTGGCCCAATTATAACACAACCTGATAGCCTACTAGTGGTTAATTTTGACTTTAATCCTTAACTAGAGTTACAATATTGACTCTTCTAGAGTCTGCTTCATCATTATCGTGTGCTTAACCCCTTTCCCATGAATAATGGAGGCTAACATGGCATCCTTTCGAACTAAGGTTGTCAAAATAGCAAGGTTAACTTCCAAGTGGCTTGTCTTTTGCATATAGACTCTGTTTGGGTTTGTTTTCATGTATTTTCATTTTTTTTCAATGTGGGTCAACTCATAAGTATGCAGAGTGGGTATTCATTAGATACAAAATTACAATTTTGCATCCAATAGGTCTCTACACTTGACATTTGAGTAGATACATAAGGAAATAAGTCTAAAATACAATTTAAAAAAGGTAGTTTTCTTCTTTTCCCTCCAAAATATTTAACCTTGGAGATGAAATCACCATTTTGAATCCTATTGGTTCTTTTAAAGTTAATTTTGTTAATACATTTTTTGATTTGAGGATCAATTTTTACCTCAAAATTCCCCTAATGAAAGGGTGAAATATATCATTCATTAACATCATTAATGTAGCTAGAGCATTTCATAGGCTAAATAATATGAGTAACCACTCATGCAAACTTTGTTTGGTTTTTAAGGTGGTCTTCCAAATATTCTCTTCTTTAACCAAAACTGGGTGATATCTTGACTTTAAGTCTAGCTTGGTGAAGTATTTGGCTTGCTACAATTGATCTAGTAAATCATCTATCTTGGGCAAGGGTCACCTGTTCTAGAGTGGGATTTTGTTTAATCTCATGTAATAAATACACATATACCAAGTCCCATCTTTTTTACCACAATGATGATAGGTCATCCACATGGTGAGGTATTTGGTCGAATGAAACCATGTTCCAGTTATTAGCACTGAAAATTTTAATGGTGTAATCCGCCATCATATCACTGTTTTCAATTTTTTCTAATGTCTTAGTCCATGTCGAAGTTTGAGTCATTTTCAATAAAGGTCAGAAAAGAATCTCAAAATCAAAGTACTTTTAAGTGTATAGGTGTTATTAGTATTTTAGGTTCATAAAATAAGTTAAAATCACTATTTTAACTTATGTTAATGTCAAAGGCTATTCGTCATTTGGGTAATAAGGTTGTAGTCACTCTGTCTGGGATAATAGCTACCTCTGTTTTAATTTCATTATCAACACAGTGATGTAATGGAGGTTATCTATTTCTCTAAATCGAAAGTCATATTACTCACACAGTGAAAAGAGTTGCTATTTCTTCAGGGACCTGTTCATAGTGGTAACTCAGTGAAAAGCACATCTATTTCACTGAGATTTTGGTTATCTCAATTCAGAGGTAAATACATTTATTCTTCAAGAATATAGGAGCAATATAGAATATTTTAAAAGAAAGGACCATTCATGTTTGAAGACCATTACAAACCCCTATGCTATAAACATGATTATTCTTTTAAGTAAGATTAATTATTGTTTGACCTAGGAGGATTATTATTAGTGAATGGTTAATTTACCTACACAGCTAACCTATAGCTACCTCACTTAAGTCAAGCAGAAATCATAGTATGAGGTATCAGTCATTTAATGATATTGTGGAGTGTTAAGCATAGTGGGATGACTTGGCACTTGTTTTTGAATTATTTCAAAGCATGCCATTACTCCTTGCCATGATTACAGGCACGAAATCAAAGGAGAGAGCTCGGTGTTCACTCAACCAAAGTCCTGTGTGTAGGCTATAGGTAAAAATAAGTCATTGCTCCAGCAAGCAGTTTTAGTTTTTGAAAGCAGGAAAGCCAGGGCTTCGTGGAGTGTTTTGCAACCAGAATTGAACAACTGTGTTTGTGAGAAATCTAGCTGTTGGAAGAATGGGGAAAGGTGGTAATTTCAATAGGTCAGAGCTAGAAAATACAAGGTTCGTTGATGCTAGGGCTAAACCACAGTTCAAATCCGTTAGCTGGTATAAATTTCTACAAATTTTTCTGGGGAGAATGTGGCTTTAGCTCAGGCTTTTTCCGAGAGCTTCGATGGTAAAAAGCTCAAGCTAGGAAGCAAGACATTCAACATCTCCGAGGCCATCATATCTCGTACTACCCAAACCTCTGCAACTAGTGAATGTTGGTTCAAAAAAAAAAATGATGCCCTCAGAAGTAAGTATCTATCTTAAGCCCGAACATGTTAATGTTAAGTAGAATCCAACTGCACACATTTCTTGTTTTAAGGCCGAGTGGCAACATGTGATCACCACAGTCCAAAAATACAGTACATGCAAGGGTAGGTTTTCCTCTGTTCACCGTTATCAGTTAAGATTCCTTGCTCACATTTCAGTAGATAAAACTCTGAACCTACCCTATTTTCTATATAATGTTTTGTTCAAAATGTCCCTAAAGCTACAGAAAATTCCAAAATACTCTTTGCACACTTTTTATCATAGGGGGCTGATTAAAATTCTGATTTTCTATCATCTTAGAAAGAAGAAAACTACTTGGGATAAGTTTCTGAGAGAGGAAGGGTTCGGTAAGATAAATTCTAGGATAAGGGTAGGGAGACCCAAGAAAAGGGACACCCATGAGAAAACTAGTGCAACCCTTGTTTCACATAGTTCACCACCTAACTCTATACATTCATTAGCCTATTACCAAGTTAACCCTCCCTCCACCTCGGTCAAAAGGCCAACCAGAAGCTCGATGAGGAAGGCTGTAAATCCTATGCCTATGCCAACAATGCCACCAGTTAATGAAGTTCATGTCAGTAGTTCACCTGGGGAACCTCAAACCCTAACATCTTTCATGGAAGAATACAAGAAGAAACTGCAACAAAAAAATGCTATGTCTCCTAAAAAGCCTATGTCAAAGGACAAGGAGCAAATAGCCTCCTCTTCAACGAGCCAATCTACAAAGAAGATCTTCATGGAAGAAGAAGTAGTGGAAGTCAACCTTGGGCTTCTAGCACCTAAGCTTGTTTTGTCACCAATGGAATTCAACCCTAGTATGAAAAGTTCAAGCCATGTTCCTGAAACATCTCATAAAGCACAACCAAGTAGTGGTACTTCTCTCATAGGTTTTTCTTTCTCTTAAGAAAGGAAAACAGAAAATGTCAGAGCCTGTCATAGAAGAAGAGCCCACTTTGGCTCAATTAAATTCCTCCAGTGGTTCTTCTATCAAGACGAGAAAGAAAAATGATACACTCCTATTCCTCCTATGAAGACAATAGTGACCCTGAGTACACAGAATCAGAAGATGAGGAAGGAGAGTCTAGTAGATTCATTCATGGAGGTAAGAGGTCCAAATTCATCTCAAATCCTTATATCAAGAGACCTCATTCCAGGCCCAAAAATAAACTCAGGCTGAACAACAAGTTGATTTCTAATCCTACATTAAGAGATGAAATTATCAACATTGAGGAGAGCCCAGAAGATAAAATCAAAAATAAGAAAAAGACTCAGTCAAAGAGTCAAGCATAGAGAAAGAGGTCAGATAAGAGGGGACTAAAGCAGAGGCCATCATGATTTTTGCCTCTATTCTAGACCTCTGATGAATGAAGGAACATGGCTACCTTGGAGAAAATTTTTTGGGTTAATGTTCCATGTTTCTGGATATAACTACTTTTTCTGCGAAGGTAGCAATTATTTATGAATACTAGCATATGATGAAAAGGGATTGCTTTTTGGTTTGCTATCATGATGGTGACATCAAAGGAGGTGAAGTGGAGGATTTTTCAGTTGCAATGGATACTTCCAAGTGTCATGTATCAAGTCTTCTCTGAAATGCCAGGGTTCTGTTTTGCATGCTTGAAGGAGAACAACCACATGTCACACTCACTGTTTTTAGACTTTTTGTGAAGATTGGTTGCACCAGAATAGAAGTGTGGTCTTAAAATAGACTACCACCTCATACAACCACTTTGGATTATTAGCCTTCATGATGTTTATCTTATTTTTAATATAACACTTTTTATTTAAGTTTAGGGATAAGCCTCATCTCTTGCACAAGATTGTTATAACTTTTGGAACATATTTACTTCTTTTGTGGAGCTGACAATATCATATTTTTGTATAACCAAACTGATATGAAGTAAAGGTTCATGGTTTTAGAATCTTGAACCATATGATCAATAATATTTTTAGTGAATGAAATGGAAAGATACTCCTAAGGACTTATTACCAAGATGGTGTGTGTATTGTGAATTTTACTTGTGTTTCCATATCTTATCATCTCCTAGCCTAGCTTGCAATTTTTCCCTCATGTTGTTATGTCTTTTTATCATCTTCGACATGTCCATGTGTTTTATCAAATTTTTGTCTCACACATGAGCCTTCTTAGAAATATATAAAATAATAATGGATAGAGCATCACTCATATAGTCACCTTAATAATATTTCATTTTGATGGAATATTGCTAAACTGCTACTTGTGTTAATTTCTACTAGATGCAGTAGATTTCTGCTTTGCAGTCCTATTGTTTCTTCTCTCATTTTACATTCTATTCTCCTCATAGGCTACAAAACCACTCTTCTGAGTCTTTGCTACCACATAAGGCTCCAAATACCCACATTAGTAGAACTGTGGATTTGACTGAAATCTCTTTTCAGTGGATGAGAGTTTAAACCACCTACCAATCTCATAAAAAAAATCATTAAATTGCCTCAGAGTTTAGGAAGTGTCTGGTTAGGCGCTTGATGCATTCCAAGTGTTGATTCCAGCACCAACATCTTTTGGTGCGTCTACCGGGAGACGAAGGCTTTGAAATGAAATATTCTTTCGATGTCTCTTGTTTTGAATTGCTGAATATCAATTTTTAATGGTGAGTAAGAATTAATGACTTAAAGAAGACTGCAAATTAGTTCACCTGGTGACTCCACAGAGAGGAAAAGGGGTTTCAAGACCTCCAACTACAAGGAGAAGTCAGAGATCACCTACTGTGACCACATTTGCAGACCCGAAGAAGATCATTCAAGATGCAAAAGGAAAACAAAGATCAATTGAGGCCACATCTTAGTAAGTGAAGAAGGTACATAAAAAATACATTCCAAAGCACAAGGTGCCCTCATCTACTTTAGAATCAAAAGAAGTTTCAGTTTCAAAAGATCTTTCTAAAAAATATAAAATTTAAATTGCTTCCTTAGAAGATAAAGTAGATGTTGTTAACTTAAGCTCAGCTGAAAGTTTTTCTCATTCCTCAATTGGTAAATCTGAAATTAGTAAATCTAAAGT
>JAXQQM020068962.1:0-79127 GCA_034641835.2 Pinus albicaulis | reverse complement strand
TTCCACTTTTCCATATTTTCTTCCTCTTCCCAATTACTTTTCTCTTCATTTGGGAAATTATATTTTTTTCTCCCAATATAATTTAGTAAGATTCATTTCAAGTTTTTCCGAAAGGTTTTGGGAAAGTCTAACCTTATCCATATCACTGTACTATGACTTTAGGATCTCAGAAATCTTCTGTCTAGTTATAATGCACACATAAGCAACATCTGTTATTTTATTAATTTAATAGTGATAAATCCACACATTCTTCCTGCATTGAGGTTCACTTCCCCTTTGGTTACTTTCATTGTAAAATTAAAGAAACACTGTAAATTTGAGGTATGACAAGACTTAACAAAAGGAATTTTGTAAAAATAAATTCGGTGGTTGATGTACATTCGGAAAAAGGATGAATAATGAGTTTGAAAAAACTCAAATGAGTATGAGTCCATTAGAAGTTCCTAATTTTTCATGCATGAATATTGAGAAAAATATTGCAAAGGAAATTGGTAAATAATCTTTTATTCCTTAGCCTATACAAAATTCTCTCTACAACAACAAGGGGAGAGAGAAATGGATAGACCGAAAAAGTTCAATATAGCTTGAACAAATAAAAGACTTAAACTAATAACTATTGATGTTTTGATATTCTAACCAAATTCAAGAAATGGTAAGTGGTACTAATGCTTGGGAAAAAGGATTAGAAGTGGTATTATTACTCAATTATAGCATATGAATCAAGGAAAATTAAGACAAATGAGAAGAATTACACTAAGTATGTCTTAAAGTTGCTGCTGAAAGGTATGTTGCAAGAAGCAGAGAAATTACCTATAAGATAAGAAGGAGTTTTGACCCTAGAACACAGAAATCTGAAGTGTAATTTTTTTAGCAATATGAAAATTGTTAAGCAACTGGGAGTTGTTTTTCCTTAATGAGGTTGAAATAAAAATCAAACATGAAAAAGGAAAAGAAAATAATAAATTAGATTTTTTTAAAGAGGAATGTCCCTTAAATTGTGAAGAAAATTAGAGTAATGAAAAATCTCACTATGAATAATTGAGATAGACAGAAATAAGTTCAACAGTAAACAGGAAAAAACTCCAAGAAAAATAGTCATATATTGAGATATTGGCAGATATTCCAAATCAGGAGGAATTGGAACTTGCAAAAAGAGATGCTACATTAATAATCTGACGTGAGTACAGAAGAAATTTTAGAAAAATATCATAGATGTCCTTATATAGGACATACTTTTGAATAAACTTAAATTCAAGATTTAAAACATGACATGTTTGATCTGGTAGAAGGAAAAAGTAATGAAATTTCTAGGCAGAAAAGGTTACTAAGAGATAATGAAAAATAAGTATCCAACCAAATTTTTGAATACTATCCCTATCTCAGAATGGAATTAGGAGGTTGTGTTGATAAAAATAGAAACCGGGTGGCCTAGAACCAGACACTAATAAGAAGAGTGAAAGTACCGAAAATAGAAATGGTAGACTGATATGAAGTTTGAAGATGGATGATAATGGATAAAATTGATAAGGTAAAATTCAACTGAACTTAAAAGGAAAAAATTGTGCAAGAGAAAAACCAGTATTAAGTTCAGCTTGAGCATGTTTTATCACCATTTGAATAGATTGAGGAAATAAATAAAATATTAAGTGCATGGGGTAGATGTATGAATTGGCAAAAAGCGAACAAAACCTTAATGTGATACCATTGTATATGACAAAGTAGGTTTTATACAAATAAATGAGCTTCTAATTAAGAGGTTCTTGTTTTGTGAAGCTAAGTATAACAGGAATTGTACAACTCTGATAAAATAATTCAAGGTGAGAAGACGTTTAGAGAAATCACCAAGAAATTCAAACGACACCAGGGGTTTGTGAAAAGGAAGTCTCGCCGAAATACTTGGAATAATAAGTAGTTGTGCTAAAATTTCACTATATTACTATAAACCTTGAAGGGTTTTACTAACAAGTGACTTTATTGAGAACTATTAAAGTTCAAAATATTATCATGATTACTTCAGAATATATATGATACTACTCATATGAATTGATATGAATTGTGGATAGGTGGAAGTAGGAATAAAAAATTCTTCCAGATATGCTTATTATACTGAAGCAGGAAGAAATCAAACTCCAGAGTGTAGTGTCAAGCAGAGTAAAGGTAGGGGAATGTACTTCTGCTCTGAAGAAACTGCTGGGAGCAAGAGGATAGGGTGAAGGAGGAATATTCATCTAGAGTTGATAAATCAACATCATAAGTGGTAACACCGAGGACGGTGTTCTGTTTTAGAGGGGGGATATGTAATGTCCCTAATTTCCTACTTTTAAAAATAGGAAATCAAAGGCTCTAAGGGTCAAAGTGGACCCCAAGGAAAAATATTTATTCTGGATATATTTTATTAAATTAAATTAATAAAATGAAAAAGGAATTAATGGTGCAAGGACTAGATAATGATTAGAGATCTGGAAACCAATTCCATGAGGATGAATAAAGTTCATAAGACTTTCCCCAGTTCTCCAAAAAAATTCCTTGGAGGAAATGAATTAAATATATCAATTTAGATCGGAGATAAAAATATAAAAAATCTACCACAATAAACAGGAAGTTACTAGGAAGAGGTGGAATAAAGCTATAAAGAGGAAAAGCTAGCTTTAAAGTACTTTTGTCGAAGAAACAAAACGAAGTCCTAGGAAAAAAGGAGAAAAATATCATGATTAATTGGACGCGATTAAGGAAACAAGCTGATGGGAAAACATGCTTAAATAAGAAAATTTAGGATATACAAGAGGTTGTCTATGGCTAGAGGATTTGATCTCTACTCAGGGGGAGCTATGGAGAAAGAGCTCAAAGGTTGGGTGCAACCTAGTCTCCCTTAAATGGTATGCACTAGTTAATTTCATTTTAACTCAAAATGTTAGTGTTGTTATTCTTATTGTGATGAAATGAAAATGGTAGAAATTATACTTGATTAAATCTGTTCGAGAGTATTTATGTACATTTAACAGAGTAGACTATAATAATTATAGTGACCCCCGTATAGTTGTACAGACAAGAACCTGATTATTACCAACTCTCGGCATGTCTAAACATTATTGAAGGTTTAGATCTGAGGTTGGGTGACTCTCCGAATGTTATTACTGTATAATGCTATAGTTCTAATGTTATTTTTCAAACCATAAAATTCTATTAGGACACTAATACAAAAGTTAAATACATGCGCATGACAATTAGTATGTATTAGTACGATCAAGCAAATTTTATGCTATAGTATATATAAGAAAAATAAATTATGAACTGAAATATACTAGATAGAAAATTGAATTATCTTTTTAGGATGAATTGAGAAATTAGTTTTGAATTATATTGTTGTCTTAGCAATTGCATGAAATTATAATTACAAATTGATGCAGAAGGAAAGTAAAAATGAGGAATAGTTCATATTAAACTCAACCATTCAAGAAAATCCCAATAATACTAGCACTGAGAAATAAAGTACTAGCATTATGAATATAATAATAACAAGTTGCAAGCAGGAATTTAGAAATTATTACAATATTTGAATTTCAAAATTTAAGAAAAGTATGACTCATGAACTATAAGTTAAATACATTAAAGATGAAAGAAGTTATTCAAATATATTACAGATTTATGTAAGTTAAGGATATATATATATATATATATATATATATATATATATATCTTGATAATTACATAGTCGTAACCCAACTTGGTATCATTAATTTCTATAAAATGAGAATTTTTTCTCATACAATATAACTCGACAATATCTCTGTAATTATACTGAGATAGTATATCAGAAAATCCCAAGTTAAGTTGTTGGACCAAACTAAAGAGGAAAAGATCCATCATTATGTTTGAATAGAAAAGTATGATAGTAATTGGAAAATCCTGTAAAATGGGAAAAGCACCTGCACATTACAGAACTCAGGATTATTTTTGTATCTGGAATACAAAAATAACGGTAAGTAATAATAGATTTAAATATCAAAAGGAGTTAAATAATTACTTTAGGGATCTATATAATGCTCAACCTATAATTAAAAGAAAGGAATTATTCATTGATGAGAAGTATTAATGTACATCCCAAATCCCATAAAGTTAAATGAAAGTTGCAATACCAAAATTCTTAGGGTGCTATATATATATTTGACTGAAGAGTAATAGCACTATTCTAGTAACATGTCGAAAAACAAGATTAAAAAGGTATGATTAGCCTCACTGGTGTTGAAATCGAATCGAGTTGACCTACAAGTAGGTACGAAATGATGAAATAATGAGAGTGAACCCATATGAGAAAATCCATGAATCACAAAACCTATTGGTGGAAAGCTTTTAAACTAGAACTATCTAGATATCACTTCATTTCATTTCTAAGACTATACGAAATTAATTTATAAACGAAATATAGGAGAATTTGCCTTAATAAATGGAGAATCCTTAGTATCATATGAGAAAAACCAAATAGTCATCTCGAATTATTTGGACATGCGCTTTTTATCAATTGCGCTCTGAATTTTACCACAAAGATTCATTATTGTTTGTTATATAAAATTTTAAAGACACCAATCTTTCAGCAAAATGATCGGAGTGAGTCCAGTGGGTAACCAACGTAATTGTATTTCCTTTGGTAATTAAAAACTAGTAAACACAAACGTGGTGGTATTGAAGAATACCGGTAATATGATACTGACTTTGAAATGGTCAAAACAAGAGAAGAGGAGGGCTCTTGTCTAGCAAACGATTTTAACCAAAACAAAGCATAGTTACAACTAAATAACCATGGTAGTATGCCATGAGACTGCAAAATGAGAACTACAAACTGAACATGTTGAAATGGAAGGGTGAACCTAATTTGAGAAACACATGTGTGCATTTGAATACAGAGGGGCATTAAATGTCCAAAATGTATTTTTCACCTGATAAATTCAATGCGGTATAACCTATGATTAAGTATAAACAAAATCGAATACAGTGATAAATATTCTGCAAATTAAATAAATTACAAAACATTTGAATCGAACATCAAAATTGAATTATGTTTAAGTCACGTCATGAAAATCTGGAAACTATAGATAGATTAAGAGGTAATACAGTTGAGGGAATACCTGGGGAAAAGAGTCCGGTCAACAGTGTGTAACCAAAGTCCTCAGCAAGGTAAGGTATGTAGTTCCATTGATTCATGTCAAGAGGCAATGAACGAAATGGGAAATGGGAAGAGAATACTGGAAACAATGAAACCCAAAAATTCAATCTAGTGAAGCCTAATTTAATTTGAGATACTAAATTATTTTACATGTAGAGCAATAAGACGAAACTATTTAAGTAGAAAACCAAAGTTTCGCCTCCCATGGACCAGAGGATAGTATCCCCTCATCGATAAATGACTGAAGAATTAAACATGGCATCGATACTCTGTAAGTTAGACACGTAACTAAGGCAGAACGAAGTCTTCTCACAAAACACATGGGTGAAAAATAGCTCCAAGCCAAAAATGAAACAAGTTATGGAGTCTCAAATCCTAATGGCGATTAGATTCAAACCCTCTACGTGTAATAGATCTGGTGGTTTGAAGAACTCCCTGACATGCCATGTGATACAGTACTAATACTTAAATTAAAGCTCATCCCTAGATATATCCGATATGAAGGTTAGTGAGATTTGATATGGAGGAGTAACCACATCAAATTTAGAATAAATTTAAAACCTTAACGTGTCATGGAGAGAAAGGGAAGCGTACCAAACCTAATGTAACATAGGTATCGTGTATTTACGAGTGTGAATGAAAACATGACTTGACATATGGGTGGAGGTGAGTAAAGTACAATGAGATCTTAAAATATCATACAAATTTGATAAGTGATCCATATACGTTAAGATACGGAGTAAAGAAAAGGCGAGGATGAAACCATAATTCCATGTAATACATTATGGTGGGTAATATACATTTGTAATCTGTCACAAAAGTCCAACTCAACTTTAAATAATTAAAACTGTGGAATAAAGGTTTGTATATAGATTGTAAACAATATTTATAAGTAAATACTCTTTATAAAAAAAGTGGGTTTGTGTTTCATTAAATATATATATATGGGTTGGAACATATATATATGTGATAGTTTTAAGGATAAAGGTAAAATGATGTATATAGGATTGAGAGGTGGGTAGGTTAGAAAATGTCTAAGCTATTAGTATGGGATGGGAATTGTTATTAATAGTTAAGAGGGGGAGGTTAACTCTTGATATACAAATTTCCATGAAAAATAACGTAGGGATGAATTCCTAAGCTTAGCATTCCATTGAGATTTTATAGTTGGAATATTAGTTCAAACTAGTATAGTAATAAGTTTGAAAGAAGTAAATGTATAGTAAAGGAAATTGTCGATGTCGGATGTACGTTAGAACATGAAAACCAATAATCTGTACACAAGATGAAATTAGTGTTAGCACTAGAATTAGAAAAAAAAATATCTACCAAAAAGGAGATGTTACAAAGTAGCTCAACCACTTACTTGAGATTGGAATTAATTTGATTTTAGTTGGAAAGCTTGATGATGAGGGTTTTCATAAAATTTTTGGAAAGGGAAGATGGAAAGTCATAAAAGGTTCATTAGCAATTGATAAAAAACAAATAATAGGTAATTTATATACCTTAGGATCAAGGATTCAAAAGTAAAATGTTACTATTGTTACAAGGGACGAGTGGAGAGTAGATTTGTGGGAGGAACGACATGGGTACTTAATTGAAAGAGGCCTAAAAATGGCTGGTGAGAAAAGAATTTTCCCCATGTGAAAGGCACAAAATTCAATTTTTTTTAACATTGTATTATTGGTAGACATAGAAAGGTATTATTTTTAAGAGATAGTCTTAATAGAGATACACAAATATTAAATTTGGAACACTCATATTTGTGGCCCAATTAATATCAAATCACTAGGAGGGGTTGCTTCTTTTGTCACTATTTTTTATAATAAATAAAAAAGGGTCTTTGGTTTTCCCTATTAAGATCAATGATAAACTTCTTGATACTATTTCAAAATTTCATGTCGCTATTGAAACAGAACATAATAATTTATTAAGATACATTAGAACTTGTAACGATGGGGAGTACTATTACAAGGCCTTTCGATAATGCTATACTAAATATGCCATAAATAAATAAATATAAAATACATTAAAACCTTAAAAAAATGGAACAAATGAGAGAATGAATCAGACAATAATGGAAAAAAGTGAGATGCATGATTTTAAGTTCTACTTTTCCTAAATCCTTTTGGATAGAAGTTGTTCCCAAAACATGTTGGTTAGTAAATCACTCTGCCATAATAACACTTGATGATGGTGTTCTAGAATACGTATGGATGGGTAATGGCTTAAACTATAGTTTCTTGAAAATATATTCTCGTGAAGCACAATTCATATTACTATGAACAAAGGTTCAACTTTGATGAAACGTCATTTAAATCTATTTTATTTGTATATGCTGACAATGATTTAGTTTACTAATTGTGGGATCATTTAGAAATGTGAATTCTCCAAAGTAGAAATGCCATTTTTGAAGAAGAAAAACATTTAAGGTTGTTGACAAAGGTGTTGGGACAAAGGAATTTGTTCAGGAATGACAAGAAAATCAAATAATAATACAAGAATAATTTCATCGAAATAATGATTAGAAAAATGAAAATAAAGAAGAACAACAAAAGAATATAAAGAAAAAATAGTAGTGATTAAGAGAAATATTTCCACAAAATTGATCAATTCGCACACGCAAGGCTCATACATGTATGTTCCCTTAAAAAAAATATATTTTATAATTAATTTGAACATACTTCTTCAAAACAGTGAGAAGTGGCACATCGTACAAGTTTGCTTTGCTGAACCAACCCATAATTAGGCCATTGTGGGATATGGAGCATAACCTTACCTTCAAGAATCCAAATTAGGTCTAATGAGTGGCATTGGAAAGAATAGTCAAAGGGATACCATTAAATCTAAGGTCAAATATTGTAGATCTGAAATTACAGAGTTACAAGGGATTCAAGATCGAGCTCATAAAAACAAGAAAAAGGTCTATATTTTTTAAAAAACAAATTGCATAAATTTTGTTTGAAAAACAATTTTGAAGTGATTCCAAGGGCATTTTGAAGCATATATACTAGTATTGAGTTTTTAAAGACTCTATTTAACCCAAATTTTATTTTTCTATTCATAGAAATACTACTGCTTTATTGTCCTTTATAATTCTCTATTTTTATCGTATTAATAATACTTCTCACAATTTTAATAAATACTTTTTTAAGTTCTTATATCGTAATTGATAAATATTTACTTTATGTTCTGCAACCACTGATAATAAAATTTCATGGCGTTACATTCCTATTCTATCGACAAGGATTATCCTTGACTAACATTTCACATATTATTTTCAAAGTTAAGCTATGTTCAAATTTTCAATTTATACAATCAGATTTTCCTTATATTATAGTTTCACACACACACACACACACACACACACACACACACATATATATGTATTCCTCTAAATATATATATGTAACTATACTTTCACATGAAAAGGTACATAAGGGGACCTTTAACATATTTACCATATCTTAATTTTACACAAAGAATAACCTATTCATTGTATACTTTTCGGATATATATATATATATATATATATATATATATATATATATATATATTATCCTTATTCTATAAATTAATATACCTATTAGATTAAAATAAAAAATGTAATAATATTCATGCAGATGAGCTTTGGGATCATACGTTCTCACTACTTTAATGCATATCCCTTCCCAATCCTTATATTAAATTATGATTTTATACGCAACCCACCTAATGGTTTAACCTTCGTCTATAATACGAATAAGGTTGTAGTCGTACATGGATTTAATTTTTTTGTATTAACCTGATGTTTAATTATTATATCATTTAAACATCACATACATTATCATAACAATGTTTATTTCAAGATTTGAATTACCTACGCAGATTAATGAATCTTTGGTTTAATGTTTGGTGGTTGAATACATTTAATTTCACTGTCACTCAGACTTAATTCGACATGCCATCTCTTTACTCCTTATCATCTTGGTTTTAACCCTCATAATTGCTCTTTTACATTCAATATGATATTCACATGGGATTCATCACGATAGGCCAGTTGTATGGTTGATCAAACATTATTTCAACACCTGAGATGTATTCGTCCTTCCTCCCAATTAAACCTTCGAGGTTTATGGTTTTTCCATTGAGATTTGGTCACAATTTTTCATTTGTAAAGTTTTTTTTCTTAGATATGAGCTCTGCAGTGGTTTACCGTTTATCTGGCTCATCATGCGTTAAACTCCTCAAAGCCGAAAGTATTTGTTAGAATTGTTTTACTTTCAATGAACGATATATGCAGTTAATCTTTGTATTACCACAATGTTTATTTTTATGTTGCTCTTCACACTCACAAACATTATATCCATCACTATTTTATTTTGATTATATTCACTCTTGTTTGTTTTTTGTTTTGTTTAATATGCTCACTGATTTTGTTAAATGTTGGAGGTATAAAATTCGTAACCCTCCTTACAAATCCAACCTTCAGCAAAAGAATAATTATTCAGCCTTCCCTACTAGTATGCCATTTAATTTCAATGAAATCTCTATTTGCAGAGTTTGTTGTCGATCAAATGGATTTGTTCCATTTGATAGTTTATTCTCCTTAGAGGAATTAATTTCTGGCTTTTGTTATGTATATATTGTGTTATTGGAATTGTTTAATGGATTTCTCCCCAAATCTATTTTTTAAATTTCCGAGTAATTGTGATAATAAGAATTACCCCAATTGCATTTATAATTTTTCTTTGCATTAAAAGTATTATCGTTTTATTTACAGATATTTAATATGAATCCCCATCGTTTCCTCGAATCCGATGGCTGATATCTAGTTAAATCTCGTTTCTTATTTCCTTACGACAATTAAGCTCTGCATGTATGATAGCCAAAGGGATTTGTTCCCTTTATTCTTTGTTTAATACTGGTAAATGTATTCTATTTGGTTGATATGAAATGGGTTTTTTCTCCTATTTTATTCTGCTGATAGTGGAATGTAATATTCCGAATTAGCAACAGCTAATTGGAATATTCGATTTTGTATAGTTTTGCTGTCTATGGTTTGTAAATAAATAAAAAGTGAGTAAAAAGGGTCTAATTCACTTAAGTAGAATAAGACATCCACCTAGTAGCACAACGTTGTGACTTAAGGGGAGTTAAGAGGGGCCTAACACCACGTAGAGGAAGGGGCCTAGGAGCACTCTAGAAGCTTCCGCAAGATTCTACGCAGATAAGGGTGAGGATGTGGAGGAGAGAGAGAGGCTACGTTGGGTTTTGGAGGGAAACCAATGTTATAAAAGATGGAGGAGCCTCCTCATTTGGATCATTCTTGAGTTGTTGATTTTGGAGTGAGAATTTTGTCTTCTTGAGCACGCTGGTTGTTTAACCTATCTGTAGCATTGTTTAGTGCACCGAGTGTCTCCGTGCGGAGATCTCACCCTTAGCCCCGGGGGACTTCGAGTGCCTGCTCGGGCAAGGTTTTTTTTTTCAGTATTTTGTGTGTCGTTTCATTGTTTGGGTTTGTTGTGGAGCTGGAGCTTATAGAGACTGCGCAGTCACTGGGAGAGAGGACGCAGTCCATTGTGGAGGAGCTTCGGATTGGGGTTTCTGCAGGTGATTTTTCCGGGATTTTGAGCAGAGGGTCAGCTTTTGCCCATCGGAGGTCTTTGGCGGAGTTTGTGGCAGTATTTTAGTTGTTTCTATCCAGCCACTGCGTTGTACCCTGGAGGCCAGCGTAATTCACTGGGGAGGAAATTTCTGGTGATTTTGGGGGTTGGCCATTCTTGGAATGGTTTGTGGATCTTGTCGGGGTTTTCGAAGAGAGGAGATTTGCTAATTTTCATCTCATTCCGGAAAGGGGATCAGCCCCTAATCTTCAGTCGATTCCAGCAGTAGCAGCTACATGGCATTTTTCCAACAGCTGGGATGCAGTTCATAGAGCAGCCATTTCATGTCTTTTCTGAGAGTGTTTTCTCACTTTCCTTGCGCAAGATCGCCTCTTGTACTTCATTACATTTCTCATATTAATAAAATGGCTCAGCATTTTCTCTCTATGTTTTCTGGTTGAGTTGTTGTAGTTGCAGTTGTTGCCGTAGTTGCTGTATTCTCTTTCTATTTCTATTATTTTTTTGAGCGCTCTAGTTCTATACCACTTGGTGTGTTTATCTTTCACTCCTAGACAGAGTCTGGAAAGGGCCAGGTATCCTCCAGATCTCACCCTCTTTTTAGAGGCGAAATATCCGGTAAATTCCATCCTATTCCATCTCTGGTTGGAGTTTTCCGTGTTTTAGAGATATCCCCAAAACGGGATATTACAGTGGTATCAGAGCATAGTTCTGGCTCAGCCTGTGGTCTATGACATCAGGAAAGAGACCGTACAGAGGAAGGAAGTATAGATACCGTGAGCGTAGGTTGGAGGCCACCTACGAAGAGGAAGATTGTGCCCAGGTAGAAAACACAGATCATGAGAGAGAGCATGTGAAGGACGCAGAGGAGGTAGAGCTTGTATTAGATTTGAGGCAGAAAGCGCTGATGGCAGATGACACAGAGGCCAAACAGTTTGGAGAGGCACTCCTCAAGTCGGTGCAGGATTTAGCCCGACAGATTGAGGTGATGGGCCAAAGGTTCACAGCTGTGGAGGCTAAGCAGCGTGAGACTCCACGGATTTTCGAGGTCGGAGAAGGATCAGGTGCATCCCACCATTTTCCGGAGCTGAGTGTTGCTCAGCGTGATACTTCTCAGTCGACGGCTTCTTGTGCACCTACCCATTCTACTATGCCCACTTTCTTGGGAGCAGATACAAGGACAGGAGCCCAGCAGGAGGCAGAGCCTAGACACTTACATGAGTATTTTGCAGAGTATCAGTCCTACGGGCAGGAGTTCAGGGATGCTCTCACATTCAGATATTTTGTGCAGCTCCAGCGGGACAGTAGACCCCACGACCATCATAGAGGGCACCGGAATTACCATGATGGAGATTACCACCAAGCCTCTAGTAGATTTCATCTGCCTACGTTTGATGGATCGTTAAACAGTTCGACAAAGTCTTGGGTGGAGAAGTTGGACATCTATTTCCAGCTTAACCAGATGTCGGAGACGGAGGCCATCAAGGTGGAAACATTACATTTGGATGGTGAGGCCCAGGACTGGTGGTTCCATGGGATGGTGACACTCGGGCATTCCACAGTGACGAAATATGCCGATTTTACCAGGAGATTGATAGATCGTTTTTACCAGAGGGATCCAGAACAGCATTTTGTTGAGCTGACAAAGCTCAAACAGACAGGGAGCCCAGAGACATACATTGCAAATTTCTTGAGGGTTTCGGTGATGGTGCCAGATCTATCCATGACACAGATGATCTATATGTTTGTAGAGGGATTGGAAGAGCCACTTCAAGTTCTATTCAGATCCACTAGACCAGCTACACTCCATGATGCTATCAGGAGGACCAGGGATTTGCAGGATGCATTGCCTAGGGCATGGACATCATACCCCCAGAGACAGGGTTTCCAGCCCAAGGGGAAGGATGTGAGGGTTCCTCCTCCAAAGGGGAATCCAGGACGGGCTCAAGTAGATGATGAGGCTAGGAGGGAGTTGAGGAAGAAGCGGCTATGCTTCACTTTCCAGGATCCGTGGGCACCAGGGCATAGGTGTGCTGCTAGAAAAGCACACTTCATTGAGGTCTTCTCCGATGATAGCGGGGAAGAGGATGAGGAGGAGGATGAGGAGGCAGGAGATAGTCATATGGCCCAGGATCAGTTACCGCCTCCACCTCCAGGGACAGGAAGTGCAGCTTTTGCACCCACAAGAGGGGCCCTTGCAGCTTTGCGAGGAGTTCCTAAGTATTTGACACTACGCGTACATGGGACATTACATGGCTAGCGAGTATTAGTCTTGGTTGACAGTGGGGCAACCCACAACTTCATTGATGCACAGATGGTCGAGCGAAGGGGTATACCGACCGAGAGTTTTGACGAGTTTTCAGTCTTGGTCCCAGGAGCCCAGACGATGCAGTGTGCCTAGTATGTTCCAGAGTTAGTAGTGACGACGGGTACTTACACTGTGACTGATCACTTTTTCGTGGTCAACATACCAGATACCAATGTGGTACTAGGTGTTCAATGGCCGATTACGCTGGGGAAGGTCACCACAGATTGGGAGGCCTTAGAGATGGTTTGGGATGACAAGAAGACCAGGAAGCATGAGAAGATCCACGGGATGCATACTTACCCACCTCATATTGTTTCGGCACACCGGATGGAAGCAGACCTCCGAAAGGGATACATAGAGTGGGCAGTTGAGTTGCAGGCATCAGAGGCAAAGACCACCGGTCGAGGAGTTCATCTAGATATACAGGCCATCCTTGACAGGCATGAGGTAGTGTTTGGGGCTATAGCACCAGGTCGGCCACCAGATAGAGGGTTTGAGCATACCATCGAGCTGGAGCAGGGTATCCAGGTGGTGATCACTACACCCTATATGCATCCCAAAGCCTATCGGGATGAGATTGAGCGGGCCATCCAGGAGTTGTTGGCTCTTGGACACATCAGACCGAGCACGAGTCCGTTTGCTTCTTCTGTAGTGTTGGTGAAGAAGAAGGACGGCACCTTGAGGATGTGCATTGACTACAGGGCCCTGAACAAGAAGACTCTGAAGAATAGGTACCCTATACCCAGGATCGATGAGCTGATGGATGAGCTAAGAGGAGCTAAGTTCTTCTCAAAGATTGATTTGAGATCAGGGTACCATCAGATTCGCGTGAGGGAACAGGACATTCCCAAGACTGCCTTCAGGTGTCATTATGGGCACTTTGAGTTTTTGGTTATGCCTTTTGGGCTGACCAATGCACCAGCCACCTTTCAGTCTTACATGAACCATATCTTCCGCAGTCATCTGAGGAAGTTTGTATTGGTTTTCATTGATGACATACTCATATATAGCAGGACATGGGAGGAGCATCTCCAGCATATAGAGACAGTGCTACGCATCTTGGAAGAGTAACATTTCTATGCTAAGCTCTCCAAGTGTGAGTTTGGGATGACCGAGATGATGTATTTGGGTCACATCATTAGAGTGGATGGAGTGAGGGTCCACGAGGAGAATATTAGAGCCATCAGAGATTGGCCGGAGCCGAAGAATGTGACGGAACTTTGAAGGTTCACTGGGATATGTGCCTATTACAAGAAGTTCGTCAAAGGGTTCTCACAGCTTGCTGCACCCCTTACGGATTTGACGAAGAAAGGGGCATTCGTTTGGACAGATACAGCACAGCAAGCCTTTGATAGGCTTAAGGAGGTGATGAGTAGCTGCCCAGTGCTTGTGTTGCCAGATTTTACGCAGCCATTTGTCTTGGAGTGTGATGCATCGGGAGAGGCGATCGGCGCAGTATTGATGCAGGGGGGACACCCTATAGCTTTTGAGAGTTGGAAACTCCTTCCACATGAGAGGCTGTATCCCATATATGACAAGGAGATGTTGGACATCATGCATGCATTGGCAAAATTCCGGCAGTATCTGGTAGGGAACAGATTCAGGGTGAGAACTGACCACAACAGCCTCAGGTTCTTTTTGGAGCAGAAGCAGCTACAGGAGAGGCAGTAGAAGTGGATCAGTAAGATCCAAGCATATGACTTTGACATTTAGTATGTCAAGGGTAAGAATAACGTGGTATCAGATTCCCTTTCACGTAGACCAGCCATGTTATCTCTTATGAGCTTGGATGCAGATTGGAGGGCTCGACTCTTAGTTGAGTACTCCAAGGACAGATTTGCATGTGAGGTGCTGGATGGACAGGTGGCGGATGACCGGTACAGGGTGATCGATGAGATCATCTATTACAGGGACGGGATCTTCTTGACTGAGGGATCTCATCTTAAGAAGAAGCTACTCCAGGCATCACATGATTCTCCATTGGCAGGCCATCAGGGGTTTACCAAAACCTACAGGGCCATTAGAGAGAGGTTCTCATGGAGGGGCCTCAAGGAGGACGTACTCCAGCACATCATAGAGTGTAATGTTTGTCAGAGGAACAAGGGTGAGATGAGCCATCCCGCGGGACTGTTGCAGCCTCTTCCCATTCCGGAGGGAAAATGGGAGAGCATATCGATGGACTTGATCATAGGGTTGCCCATGGTGCAGGGCAAGGATTGTATCTTTGTCGTCGTTCATCGACTGAAAAATTATGCGCACTTTTTCGCCATATCCGCGCATTACACAGCAGTACAAGTGGCTAAGCTGTTCTTCCGGGAGGTTTTCAGGTTGCATGGTCTTCCTAAGACCATCATCAGTGACAGGGATAGCCACTTCATGGGCGGATTTTGGCAGGAGATTTTCCGGCTAGTGGGGACGAAGTTGACACCGAGTACCAGTTACCACCCACAGACGGATGGACAGACGGAGATAGTTAACAAGTGGCTGGAGGGCTACTTGCGTAACTATGTCAATGGGCAGCAGCGAGCATGGTTGATATGGTTGCATTTGGGGGAGTACTGCTACAACTCGACACATCACATGTCGATTGGTATGTCACCATTTTATGCTTTGTATGGGTACCATCCTTTATCATTTGCTGATGTGATGCTCAGTGCGAGTAAGGAACCTAGAGCCAATATGTGGATCCAAGAGAGTCAGGATATCCTCCGAGCTCTCAAGGACAATATGGCTACAGCCCAGAACCAGCAGAAGCTGTATGCCGATAGAGGTCGGGTGGAGCAACAGTTTGAATTAGGGGACTTGGTCTACCTATGCTTACAGCCATACCGACAGTCATCGCTGAAGCAGAAGGGAGCTGAGAAGCTCAAGCCTCATTTCTACGGGCCATACAAGGTGATACGCAGGATTGGGCAGGTTGCATATGAGTTGGAGCTGCCCCAAGGCAGCAAGATCCACAACATTTTCCATGTATCATGCCTGAAGAAGGCGTTGGGACAGTAGATGACAGTGACAAAGGAGCTACCGCTGACAGATGATGAGGGGCACTTGGTGTTGCATCCGGAGGCCATTATTGATACCAGGGAGAGGCGGTTACGGAGTAGGACGGTCCAGGAATTCTTGGTGTGGTGGAAGAATTTTCTGGATGAGGATGCCACTTGGGAGAGCGAGAAGATTCTGCAGCATCCATCACTTCAGTTGCTTGAGGTCAAGCAACATTTTTCTGGGGGGGACTGTAATATTCCTAATTAGCGACAGCTAATTGGAATATTCGACTTTGTATAGTTTTTCCGTCTATGGTTTTTAAATAAATAAAAAGTGAGTAAAGAGGGTCTAACTCACTTTAGTAGAATAAGACATCCGCCTAGTAGCACAATGTTGTGACTCAAGGGGGGTCGAGGGGGCCACACACCATGTAGAGGAGGGGAGCCTACGTGCACTCTAGAAGCTTCTGTGCAGATAAGGATGAGGATGTTGAGGCGAGAGAGGCTACGACAAGTTTTGGAGGGAAACCAATGTTATAAAATATGGAGGAGCCTCCTCATTTGGATCATTCTTGAGTTGTTGATTTTGGAGTGAGACTTTTGTCTTCTTGAGCACGCTGGCTATTTAGCCTGTCTGCAGCACTGTTTAGTGCACCGACTGTCTCCGTGCAGAGATCTCACCCTTAGCCCTGGGGGACTTCGAGTGCCTGCTCAGGAAAGGTTTTGTTTTTCAGTATTTTGTGTGTTGTTTCATTATTTGGGTTTGTTTTGGAGCTGGAGCTTATAGAGACTGTGCAGTCACTGGGAGAGAGGACGCAGTCCATTGTGGAGGAGCTTCGGATTGGGGTTTCTACAGGTGATTTCGCCGGGATTTTGAGCAGAGGGTCAGCCTTTGCCCATCAGAGGTCTTTGGCGGAGTTTGTGGCAGTATTTTAGTTGTTTCTATCCAGCCACTGTGTTGTACCCTGGAGGCCAGCGTAATTCACTGGGGAGGCAGTTTCTGGGGATTTCGGGGGTTGGCCATTCTTAGAATGGTTTTTGGAGCTTTTCAGGGTTGTCGAAGAGAGGAGATTTTCTGATTTTCATCTTGTTCCGGCAAGGGGATCAGCCCCTAATCTTAAGTCGATTCCAGCAGTAGCAGCTACACAACATTTTTCCAGCAGCTGGGACGTAGTTCATAGAGTAGCCATTTCCTGTCTTTTCTGAGAGTGTTTTCTCACTTGCCTTGCGCAAGATCGCCTCTTGTACTTCATTACATTTCTCAGATTAATAAAATGGCTCAACATTTTCTCTCTATGTTTTCTGGTTGAGTTGTCGTAGTTTCTGTTGTTGTCGTAGTTGCTGTATTCTCTTTCTATTTCTATTATTTTTTTGAGCGCTCTAGTTCTATACCACTTGGTTATGTTTATCTTTCAGCTTCCCTAGACCAAGTCGTGAGTGTCAGTTCTGATCTTGTCCTTTAGAGGCGCATATCCGAAGAATTCCTCCCAATCAATCTCCGGTTGAGTTTGTCATGTTTTAGAGATATCCTAAACGATATTACATGGAATCATTACCATTAATATCTTTTTCCATTGAAATTTCATAAACATTCAAGAGGAATTCTTCTAATTGTTTTTTATATGTAATTGCAATTTCTACGCTCAATTTTTAAATCGATGCATTTAAAAGTAATTCAATTTCATTCTAGATTGGGAAATTAATTATTTAGTGCTTTTCCTAAATTTCACTATGATTCAGATCAAGTCGGTTTTTTGTATACGCCATTGATTAATGGAAACATGTTCTCCTCATAGATTGTCTTTTTCCTCTTCAACGCATACATGTTTCAACTTAGAATAACTTTTATCAAGCTTCGTAGTTGGATTAAACTTCATAACATTGTAGTTAATTCATTAATTAATGTTTAATAATCAATGTTTTTGTATTCTATTATGGACAATTATTATAGAGCTTAATTATTCTTTTTATTTTTCTCCATTGCTTATTTTTATGTACATCTTACAAAAGCTAGGTAGATATCCAGGACAGAGAGAGGATTATCTACGAAATTTAAAGGGCTGCGATAGTTCATAACTTCATTTAACTGACATGGTAATATTATGCCTATATTCAGAATTAATATTTTATAATTTAATCACAAATTTGAGTATCATTTCAAATGAAATTTCCATTTATCTTATCTCAAAATTTTTTATGTTTTCCATCTCGAGAAACAACCTCTTGCTCCAATTTCAAGCTAGTATACATCCACTTTATGCCCCGTTTGATCCTCAACACATGTACTATATAATTTTATGTTTATAATTTCATTATTACTTTTCCGATGAAATTGAAATACTTTGAGATTAACATTTTTATTCTATTTTCGTATTAAAGACATATTGTACTCTTTTTCTTGTACATGAAGTCCTCTGCAGACTTTACTTGTACGCTTGTATTTAAATTACTATTCTAGAAACATATTTTATAGATAATTTATGATAATTAATATCAAATAACACAAATTTAAGTGATTATTTAGGGAAATTATATTCCATAATTTTCCTTATTTATTTCCTTACCTTATTATCAAGGCTCTGCTTTCAATAAGTTTTTTGTGCTCTAAAGTTGGTCGTTACACGTATAAATTGCGCTCATATGAGTTTAATGATATTCCATCAATGACAGGTTTTGTAACAATTTCCGAATAATTAATGATTCAACCAATAATTTAATTTTAATATTATAACCTATTTTACTTGATCTTATTATATTTTTCTATTCACCTTTATTAGATGAATTTAAAATCCTAAACAATTCTATACATGGTTTCAATTATTTACAATATACAGATCAGATACATAGTAGCGAATGACCCATAGTTTCTATCATCCATATTGTATCCGCTTTTGTATAAATGTTTCTTTGAACATACATAGCGTACCTCTATGTATATAATGGTTTCCATGGTTCTTTTTCGAAAGCATGTTGTAAGTAGATGTGTGTATATTTCCTAATTTAGAAATTCTATATAATTTGAGTCTAAAGTAGTTATTTGTACATATTATATTCTCTTCTTTTGATTTAATAAAATAAATCAATTCAACTATATACATTCTTACTTTTTCGCTTTATAGAAATAACTATGATTACCTGTGAAATTATGTTTTTAACACCTTTATATAATATGATTTAATTCTAATGATACTATATTCAGAAGTAGAGAATCACCATAGACCTAAGATCAGATTTAAAATTTTCTAATCGGGGTTTAGAGATTTCGTATTCTGTCAACTATTTTTTCTACTGTAACTATACAACATAATTTAACTTACTTGCTATAGTTATTTTTTCTCGTTAAATACATATGACACGACAATAAAGAATAAAATAATTCATTAAATAGATTATAATTTATGATACAAAGTTTTCAGCTTAAACTCATAACTAAAGCACATTAAATCTTCATCAATCATCATCATCATAACACAATCATAAGACATAATTTAATATTATGCATACTAATCGTAAAGACTATTTGCCCAACCTTGAGCTTTCATCCAAATTTTGTAAGAGACCAATTTATCCAAAGTGTAGACAACCTCTTTTCTACCTACCAATGACTTATTTAAGATTATTTTCCTCAATTTATTTCCATAAATCGTACGAAGTTAAATTAGATGTTGTTTTCATTTAGCCTGTATTACTTTTTTCTTTCCCCATTAAAGCTTTTAAAACTAGCTTTTTCCTCTTTCTAGTTCTTATTTCAAATTTTTAATAACACGCATCGAGGTATATTTTAGATTTATCTCCAATATAATATATTTATTTTATTTTATTTTCTCCAAGGATTTTTAGAGTTGGGAAAGCTCTGATTTAATTCATCCTCACTAGACGAAATCATGGTCTCCAATTTACTCTAGTTCTTGTAAAATAAATAAATTCCACATTTATTAGTTTTTATAAACAATATGTCCACATATAGTTTTCCTTTAGGTCCGCTTAACCTTTAGGATTTTCAATCATATATAGAATCGAGAATAGGATATCAAGCATATTCTCCAAAACAAAACATCATCCTGTTGAAAATATATCACTAATTTCACAAACAATGATGATATTTCTTTCATCTCCTTCGCCCCAAGTCAGCTCCTTTAGGTGTAAAGTTCCACCTACTTCACCCTTAGCTAAAATTTGTATTCAGGAGCTTGATCAGTACAATTTACAAAGGTTCTCGATGAATAATTTTCGCTTCCACATGTATCACAATCTAATCAATTACAAGGAGTAGGTACTCTGTACATATATTTTCAGTTAGGGAAACATGAAAACATCAGAACCTTAATATGAATAGGTAGAGCTAATCAGTTACTAGCCCTAATTTTTCTAAAACTTCAAAATGTCCACAATAGCATCAAATTTAACTTATCATACTATCTACTATAACAATGGTTTAATCCTCAAATAAACATGACTTCCCATTTTGAATTCTCTATGACTTCTTTTTTGTATGCACAACTCTTTTGTTGATCTTGAGCTATCTTTAATATTTTGGTGAATCTTCTTCGCCGCTTATTTCCACTTCATGTAGTATCCGTCCGCGAACAGCTCTATTTCTCCTGGTTGATCTAACCGAGAAGAGTGGAATGCATATGCATAAAATGCTTTAAAATGACTCATATTAATAAACTTGATAACTATTATTGTATGAAAATTCACCAGATGCGTAAAATCATTGTTGTAGGTGAAGAAACCATCATATACATGCACAACATGTATCTTTAAAATCATCGTTCTTTTCATTTTCCCATCCATTTGAGGATGGTAAGCTTTACTAAATAACGGTGTAACCATTCCTCCAAACAGAGTCGCAAGATTCAAGTGCAATTTTGCATCTATGTCATATATAACTAATTGGGATTCCATGTAATTTCAAAATTTTTTCATGTATCATATCAAGCATTTGAGGTTGTACAAAAGTATAACATACCGTAAAAAGTGTGTTTTAGTTAATGTGTATATAACCACCATTATAGAGTCATGTTGATACTAAATGGGGTAATCCATTAATATGAGTATGGAACCATCATTTCCATTCATAGAATAGAAGATACTGTAAGAATCCTCTGTGATGCTGATGTTCCACTTTTACTTACCGCATATTCTAACACCTTTGCTAGATAATCATCTACATATTTTTCTACAATTACTAAAATGTATTTCTCCTTAATGCTGAAATCAAGTTTAACTGTGATGACTGATAAGGAATTTATACTATATAAAATTTCTCATTTTAGAGATTTCACATTAGAATTTACACCTTTCGCTAGTAAATCAATCCTTTCTAGTTCTTAGTATATCCCTAAAACTTTTGTTTTCCTCGTGAATTTCTTCTTGAAATTTACATTATTGTTGATCTTGCATCAACACCATGAATCTATTTTTCATCTCACCACCACCGCATTGGTCAAAATTTGATGAGAATTCAATGAATCAAATAATTTTATTTTTCTTTTCCTTTAATGTGTCATGTTTGATTTCCATGTCAACTCGTATGGTTAACCATCTAGCTTGTCCGGCATTTTAATACATTGAGAAAATAAGATGGCTTATTTGACCTGTCATTACATGAACTTCTTTCCCAACAAATAATGTATCCACAACTTCAATATAACAACAACTAGTTCTAAATCATACACAACATAATTTTGTTCACGCTTTCTTTAGTTTTATTGACTCATATGCTATTATTGAATTATCTTCCGTGTTGATACCTCCTAACCCTTCCACATAAGCTTCTATACACACTACAAATTCCATGTTTCCGATGAGTGATTTTCAATATGGGTGCAATAGTTAATTTTAGTGTCTATTGTTCAAAACTATTTGACATTTGTTTATCCATTCAAAATTTAATTTTTTACAATGAAGTAGGACGTTAGTGTCAAAATATCAAACCCATGAGTACTGCAATGCTATAAAAGGATCATATGTCTCGTACATATGTGGTAAGGGCGCTAATCTATTATTTCTTGTATTTTATCTAGATTCATCGCTAATTCATCTGAAATCACAGATCTAACATCAATTTTAACTTGTGTAAATTCAACATTTATGTTTTTCATATAATTTATTTTTCTCCTGTTCTTCTTCATTTTTGAGTAATAATTAAAATGTCATCTACACTAGTTACAAACTTGTTTAGATACTACAGTGTATCATTAATTAAAACATGAATTTAGTGTGTTTTTAAGTCCAAAGGCAGGACTACCAATTCAGGTTCATATATTTCAATGTTTTTTCTTGATGTTCTCATATTTAATTGAATGGCGATATATTGTTCTTAAATCACCTTGAGAATATAGTAGCTTTCACTTGGTCACACCTATATCATTAAGTAGGATCATTTTACACGGTTATTCAATTGTTTGTAATCTATATTACTTGAAATTAGGCTATATTTTTTAAATAACCAATGATCGTGTCAGTAGGGCTCCTATATTACTAGTATGTCCTTATCATATGCCATCGTAACCTCCTTTAATTATTATTGTACCCCAGAATCTCATATTGTTATTTATTATGCCCTTAAATTATTATTTAGGTTAATAGATTACATTGTGTTGAACCCTTGGTTAAACTTCAGAGGTGTGACCACTAATGCGCTCATGGCTCTTGTAAAAATTTATTTTACACTTATTTACATCTTCAATTCATGATCAACTTAATATACAATAACAACACCTAATAAGTGAGCGTTATAGTATATGATGAATATATAATATCAACACATAATCATCTGCACATAGAAAATATATACAAACCCATAAGGGAGATAACCACATCTTTTATTATTGTTTTGATGTGCGAAAGCCTCCAACCTTCATAATCACCATTTAGAACACCTGCTGTGATAAGCGGCCATTTCAATTGCAGTTACAACTTGCAAGCAGTTTCTCCAACTCTATCATTTTCTAAGCTACAACCATATAGGCCTTACCTTTAGCTAAAGCCATAAATGGTCATACCGTTACAACTTGATATATGGAAGTACCAACTTCTCACACTACAATGAAATAATATGTTACTATTGATATCAACTTTTTCATTCTTCTTCACTACTATCTTCAGCTCTTTACATCTCATAATTTTGAATCTTTTCATGCCTCTTCTATCTTTCTCTTCCTCTTCATCTTGTATACCCTCCCTAACTCTCAGCCTCTACATTTCTTCTTCTCAATCCATTTCTATGTTTCCCTAAACTTCTATTTTTTCATCAATGATATTACATTTCTATATGATAACTTGATCTAATAGATTCTATAAGGAATATGAAGTATGTCTGATCAATATTTCAATCATTTTGATTTCATTTTTCAACACTTATTAAGTATGATAGTAACTATTATAACACTCATGGAGTTTTTTCTATGCTTACAGAGATTTGGTTTTGCATCATAAATAATATAAATTAATATTAGACATAAGTTAATCAAATATTTATCTGCATCTTTCAGTTTTTAGTTTTTGAAACAATATCTTTACTTGTTATCTCTTTATATCTTTATTATGCTATATTCGCTCTACTGCATATACTTGTTTCTTTTTCATATTTGTATGATAGGTTCAATTTTTTATCTGCTTGTTATAATACCATCATGTTTTGTACGAAGTTCTTCAGGAAAAGCTATTCTATTCTCGTGACATGTAGAGTATGGCCCACATATCAAGTTTTTATGCCCTAACGGATTACAAATTTAGCTTTAGTCATCATACATAATGCTTTCAAACGATTAACAATGTAAACATTATTACTATGGGCATACGAATATATACAAACAAGGGCTTATAGGTCCCACACCATATTTACTAATCATAGTAGCGCATCAAGATTAATTGGGTCATGAAGTTTTAATCTATTTGTAATAGAGATATCTCCTAAGTTTAAGTGATGAGCGAGGCATCGTCCAATTTGACTTTATCGCCATCGATCGTGAATTTCTATAGCTTGTAAATTTATCACATAAGTACCGCTGACAGTGATATGAGCAATGTCCATGTCATCTCATTGTCATCTTGATTGTCTGTATCTAGGTCGTCCATGTCAGCTTCCACGCTAATTTGTTGTGTTATCGCCTACATCATTGTCATGTCATCATAATTTCCATCATATCAAGATCTTCAGATTTTCAGACTTGTTGTGCACTTTACTCCCGACATAGGATTACATCAGACAGACTGGCCATATGGCGTGTTTTATATGCGATGGGGGTCCTACTTTATTTTTGATATTCCTCCTACCCTAATTGCAATTTAATTCTGTCATTAATTTAATTCTCATCCATTGATTGGGTGCTTTAGTCGACGCATCAGATTGGGCTTCAGAAAGGATCTAATTGACACCGTCCCCACACCTTTATCATTTTCCCCGCTTCTTTATATAATTTTTTAAAAAAACACTTAACAAAATGTGGCCCCCACGATATGCATATGACCGACCAAAAGAATTAATTCATTAAATTAGATTCATCGCCAAGTATTTACGCCAACTAATTGATGGGTAATTATTTTTGAACCCACATGAAATAGGTGGTTCTGATGCCACGATCAGCCTCCTAACTGTGATTTCACATCCATCTCACTTAAACCACTTATCCTCCAAAAAGTGGTGCGAAATCCTATGGTGGTTTTCAAACCACTTTCCTCTGTTCGCCTCCTCCTGCTTGACTTCATGGTTCCGCTGCTCTTTAATGCGCTTTTCCACATATTTGGTAAAATTTTCGTGCAAGCCATCAATTCATGTTTTCCGCTTGTTCATTGTCCTCCACGCATTCTTCTCGAGCTATTTAGTTTCTAAGTCCATGACTTCTTTGAGCTTGTTCTTCTATTCAAGTATTCACTCCAACTTGGGATTCTTTCCTTGTTGCATTCCTAAATGATCAATCTTTCCTAAGCTTATCTTGCTTTCGGTTTCTTTTCCCTTAAATACTTTTGTTGCCTTCCTTCTTTATGCCTTTTGTTGCCTTTGATGCCTTCTCTAGATGTATCTGTCATCAATATATTTCTTCTACTCCACCCATTTTCTTTCTTAACTACTTTCATCAGCTTCTTTCACATCTTTTCCACAGTTTTTAATGTGATTCTCATTTAGTCATTATATTTGCTTCCTCATGAGTATTCGCTGTTTATGCTACGATATAATTTTATCATTGCTCTCCGTCATTATGTTGTCTCGCTCCGTCAAGTATCATTCTGTACATTTTTCACTTTGCTATTAATGACAGTATTTCAATGGGCCTTCTTCTGCTGCATTGATGTCAATATCCATCAATACTTTGATACTTTTCCTGACATCCTCCCTTCATTCTGCTTTTGTCTTTGTTCTTCTCGCCCGCTTTATAGAAGAGCCTTTCTTTATTTCTTGCTTTTCCTCCCTTTGACATCACTGAAAAGGGTTGTAATT
The DNA here is from genome assembly GCA_034641835.2 of Pinus albicaulis. Lineage (NCBI taxonomy): Eukaryota > Viridiplantae > Streptophyta > Pinopsida > Pinales > Pinaceae > Pinus > Pinus albicaulis. Next base: position 53,626 of record JAXQQM020068962.1, on the reverse strand, counting down.
TTCCTCTGTAAAGGTAGTTTTGCCTTTTCATAATACTTCCTCGATCTTGAGGACTGTTTCCATGCAATTACCCATTTCTCTAGCTCTTTTGTGTGAAAAATTTCATCACTTTCCACCTAAAATGATGCTTTTGTCTAATATTGACTATCACTTTTCTTCTGACTGATCTTGCCTTGTATGTTTCATTTTCTTTCCTTCATTTTTTTTGATTTTGATCATGTTAGGAGTAACATTGAAAATTTCATCCTTAGCTTGTCTCTAGATATTCAATTGGTCATTTAGCAAGAGGTTTGTGAGTCCTGTCTGTTTTTCCTTAGTTGGTACATTACGTTCCAACTTCATCAATTTTGTGCTTACCGTTTTGAGTGAAGTGGTACTTTATTGATGTTCTTTGTTTTGAATGGGGTACGCTTTTTATACTTTATTACACTTAGACACATTTGATACAAATGGGCTCATCAATGCTTTACCTTCATGTCTTAGAGTTTTTCATCCACAAGACTTGTGTGCAACATATATATGTATCTTCGCTTTACCTGAGATAAAGAGATAGAAGTTTGCTTCAGCCATGCCACCAAATTTTTCCAAATAAAATGCACTCACTTGTGCTTTTCTCATTATCCACATACCGCCTAATCAGACCGTGTATGTTGTCACTGTGATGATTTTTCGCTTTGGATACTATAGGCCATAATGTAAAGTTCCTATAGATATCTAAATATTCTCTTTGATTGCAAGTAAATGGTTTTGTATTGGTGTCAGTTGGATATCTTGCCATAAGTCCTCTTACCAACATAATGTCTCGGGTCTAGGAAGAAGTAGGGTATAAATTGCATCTCCTATAACGGATCCTCAGAAGTTTTGATCTACATATGTTGATCCACCATTAGTACATAGTTCAGATCTAGTGATCATGGAGCGATTAATGTGCTCTTGCGCCTTTCCATTTGAAACCTTTTTCAAGATTTCTTCAAGTACTTTGGCAAAATGAATATTCCCGTAAGTTCTTTGTTGAATTTGAAGTCCCAACAGAAGGTGAGCTTCAATCATTGACATCTCAAAATCTGATTTCACTTTAGGAAACTTTGCTAACTCATCTTTGTTGCTTCCAAATGATGTCATCTACATACACTACAATTAAGAGTTCATTTTCATTAGCCTTTAAGTGTACAAATTGTTGTCTACTCCTCTCTTTCTTGAACCCTTGTTTTTTGAAAGTATTTTTCCAGCCTTTGAACAATGTATGAGGATTGTTTCGTAATTAAGGTTGATTTTCTTTAATCCGCATACATAGTCGTTGACCATAATGAGAATCGTTGTTACATGTATACTTCTTCCTCTAGACCTTCCATTCAGAAGGTATCACATCCATTTGATGTAAATTTTGAAATCATGATAGCATGCAAAGCGTAAAAACATTCTAATTTCTTCCATTCTACTTCTACAAGGGCAAAGGTTTCATCATAATCAAGTCCTTCAACTGAGAATATCTCCTTGCATAAAAGCTATCTTTATTTCTAATTAACTACCCTTGTTAATTCATTCATTCTGAATATCCATTTTGTGCCAATGACATTTTCCTAGTGGGTCTTGGAATTGGATTCCTTTGTGGTATTGTTCTTCTTAAATTTGGTCTAGTTCTTCATTCATAGCATTTACCCAGCTTTTTTCTTATCGAAGTTTCTGCATTGTAGGAATCTTTTGAAATTTCTTCATTGGCCCCGTATAACTTACAGATGATCTTTGCTATTCACTTTGGATTTTTTTGGTTTCTCCTTCAGAATCTTCCCAGCTTTTGTATGAGAGGATATTTGAGCTATTGTATTTTATTCAAATTTATTCGCATTTGGCCATTCGAAAGGTGTTGTTCAATACAATTCTTTGGGTGTTTTCTAGTTTCTTTAGGCATACCATTTCTTCTTCCAATTTCTTGCTCCTGATGATCTTTAATTTGCTTTAGCAGCATCGTCTTCCACCTTCTTAGTCTTCTTCAAAGTCTTCTGCTTGAATGAGGTCTTCTCAATTTGGTAATTCTTTTTGTTCATTTGAAGAGAATGTTTTCTTTATACACTTGAGTTTAAGTCCGTATATTTCCTCTAGGGCACTTCGGCCCCCCAACATCTACCTCACCTTTCTTACCATCTTCTAGAGGGAATCCTTCAGACTTTCCTACATCATAAATCTGTGTAGAGGGTTCCTTCTTCATTTCTAAGATTCATCCGAGTTTTCGTATTTAATCGTTATTCTATTTCGAGCATAAAGGGATTTTCTATTGAATCTTCCCTTCGCTGCTTATTAGTTTTGTCATTTCTGAGTTCGATTTTTTCATGAAATTGTGATGCATAGTGCCCAACTTTTCCATTAAAGCTTAAAGAATTTAAATGGAATATTATCTTTATACTTACTTGAATTTCTATCCAATCTTCTACTAAATTTACCATCGTGTATAAGAGCATGTATCTTCCTTTCCTCTTTTCATTCTCACTTAAAGGCTACCTCCTCTTTTCACATTTGACTTCCTTCAGGAAGTCTCATCTCATAGGTCAGCAGTTTCCAAGTAATTAGTTCATGGTCATGTTTCCAATCGTCATTTCATGGTAGAAACCTTGGATTAAACTGATGGTAAAGATCTCAATATATTTTGAAAAATTGCACATTCTCTAATGGTTTCTTCAGAGATTTCATATTATTCACAATTTAGTCTTTAAGAAGAAGTCGGCAACATCTTCTTTTCTTCATTCCGCTTTTATATTTTCAAATTGCCTGAGTAGACTTGTAGTCTCGCCATCTTCGCCTTTATCTCCTCATGATATTTTCAATGTATCCCATATTTTGTGCCAGTAATATTTACAATTACCACACACCACTTAAGAGAACATTCATGGCTTTGGCATTAGCTATAAAATGTTGTTTGATCTCTTCGTCGCATCCTTTGGGTATATCCCAAATCCATGGCAACCCAAACTTCTATTCCTGGGGAGACATTATGTACCTTCATTATTATTTTCCGTATGTATACAATTTGTACCGTATGACAAAGGAGTTTATCATGAGCATCCTTCTAGAATAGTGATCTTGGGACCTAGGATCTCCTTCAATTGTTAAACCGATATAGAAGGAGCCTACTTTGATACCAATTGTTGAACCCTTCGGGGTTAAATTGAGAGGGGTGAATCAATTTAATGCAATCATGGCCTTGTAAAAATTTATTTTACACTTTATTTACATCTTCAATTCATGATCAAATTTATTATACAATGGAACAACAATACGTTAATATGAGAAGTATGTATTAAGTAGATTAAATACAAGATATCAACACATAATCATCATTCACATGTATTAAATGTGATATAAGTGGAAATCCATAAAGGAGAAACCATATCTATTATTGGTTGTGATGCAAAGGGAAGCTCCAACCTCCCTCCTCACCACTTATTTTCTATAGGCTCCAATCCATGGAGGCTACTACCTCGGCTCTACAATCTACAAACTTTGCAAGGAATCTCCAACTCCTATATTTTCCTTCAAGTATGTTGTAAATCCTTACTAAAAGGAGGCTTCTACCTTAGCCGCCTACAACTAGACATCTATCAGTTACAACTTGATATGCAAGCACCAACTTCCGCCACATGCGATAATGAAAACACATGTTGATTACCTCGATACGCCTTCTTTTTCTATTCCTTCTTCATCACGTTTTCCATCCTTCATATCTCATTTTGTATCATCTTTGAATCTTCAATAAAATTTCGATTCATCTTCCTTCATCTTTTACACTTAACCTTCAGATCTCTCTTACATTCTTCTTCCTCTCTCATCCATTCATAGTTCTCTAACTGATCTTTTTTTCAACACCGGAGATACATTCTATAGATAACTCGACCGATTGCATTCTATAGGGAATATGAAGGAACAATCCTAATTCTATGCCTTTCCACCATTCGACTCTCATTCCTTTCAATTCAATTTATTGAAGGAGAAGTATTCCTACTATGTACTCATGGAGTTTTTCTTATGCCTATGAAGACTTGAATTTGCATCACAACAATATAAATTCAATAATACATTTATAGCACCAAACATTTTTACTCAAGACTTTCAGCTTCTTTAGCTTCATTGAAAAGTTCGCCTTCCTCGCCATATCCTTTTTTATTTTCTTCAAGGTTATGCTCTCTGCTTTTCACTGTGTATTTTGCGTATGTGTTCACCTTTTTCATTCAGCTTCATGCCGTTTACACTACATCGCTTTTTGTGAGTTCATGTTGTATGTATCTGTCCTATTCCTTTGTGACTCAGAGTATGGCCTATACTTGTTTCATTTATGCTCGCAACCGGATTACAAATACGCGTCTTAGTCATCATCCATGGTTTAAAATTATCAATAGTGTAAAATTATACTAGTGGCGATTTAATATAGCGCGGTGAAAATGGCCATGTGGTCCTACACCTACACGACTAATCACATCATATCATATTTTTCTTCCCGCAGTTTTAACGATTTGCACATAGCTACATATCCTTCCTGTTTTCATGGCGAAGTATGTGCTGCATTAGGTCCTAATTTGAATTTATTGCTTAATTTCACATCACAACTTCTATAACTTGCGAATTGTTATCACATAAGTATCAATAATCGATTATGGCGTTTATATGCGGCTGATCCATGTCATCTTGATTTATTTATGATTTGTGTGGTTAGGTACATATCAGCTAAAGGCGTCACTTCAGTTTTCGCGCTACTGATTACATCATTGTCACGCCACTCCACGCCATCATATTTCACTTCGCATTTTCTATGACTTCTAAGTTTGTGTGATATCTTCCTACGCTCGATTATGCATATGCTTTATCATTAATGAATGTGATCGCATCAAGATCCGCCAGATGTCTCGATATGTTATCGTCCTACTTGCTTGCGATATTCGCCTAAATTGTGATTTAATTCTACCGCCAATATCCTTTTAATTTATCTCATGATCGGTGACTGTCCACGAATATACTTAAGCGAGTGGCTCCCAAATTCGTGATTAATCGGGTCCCACATTTTATCATTCTCCTCTTTATATACTTTTAAAAAACATCTGAAAAAATGTATTAGGCCCCACAATATGCATATAACTGCATCAAAAGGTTCTCAATTATTAAATCCCCCCGATTCATCGTATTATTACAGGCTAAATAGGCCCGATGGGTAATTGTTTTGAACTTTATGTAATAGGCGGCCGATGCTTACCCGCTGATTCTAACTGATTGGCCCATATCACATAAAACCACTTTATCCTCCAAAGGCAAAGGTAATAATCAAGCCAGAGCCAAAACCATTCGCCTTATTCCATCTTCCCTGATCATGGTTCCGCTTTTCTTAACTCTTCAAACGACTTCTCCACATATTTGGTAAAACGCCGCTGCTTACCGCATTCATGTTTCCGCTTCGTTTCATTGGGTCCTCCATGCTAATTTCTTCTAAGCTTTATTCAATTTCTAATTCCACTGACTGTTTCGAGTTTGTTCTTCTATCTATATTCAAATTAACTTGGGATTCTTTCCTGTTACGTCTTGAACGCTACTAATCTCTCCGAAATATTTTGTTGGTTTTGTCTTTTCTTCCTTAACTTTCGTCATTTTTCTCACGCTTTGTTGGTTTTGGTACCTTCTAATGATTTTCTTCCTCGCTTATATTTGTCATTTTGTTCTTTTCTTCCTTAGCTACTTCTATTGCTCGCTTTTTTCCTTCATGGTTTCGTTTTGTGCCTTCAATGACGGTTACCATATATTTTCTTTCACATTCGTTGCCTCTACCGCCATTCCGCTATTAATTCCTCTCCGTCTTCTATGTTGTTCCTTCATCGCTTATCATCAATTTTAGGCAGCATTCTTTTCATTTTTCCATCAATGACAATATTTCCAACATTGTGGCCCCATGAATCCCATATATAGAATGGAGGTTTTGTAATTGTATCATCCAAGAATTGTTCACTGTACGTATTGAGAAGCCTTGAAGTGTCTTTTTTGTTGCGTTGATATCTATTTTCTTCTTCTATTTTTGAGCCGTTTAAGAACATTTGTATCGTGAGTTGACTTAGTGTTGCTAGCCCAAACAAATATCGGCATTTCACTATAGTTTTTTTTCTACAAAGGTTAAGATGTGGAATTGTTTAGGCAATGGTCAAATCCTCGAGGAACATCGTCAGTAAAATTTTAGAGCTTGTTCAAGTAATATTTTCAAAGATATGATCAGGAAATCGTGTGATTTTTGTAGGCTCCTAAATTTAACCTAAACAGTCAAAGATTGGAATTTTCAATATATTTTTCTACGAAGATTCATAAGTTGAAATGTTTAGGAGAACTAAGCCAACTCGTGGAACATGTTCAAGAAATTTCTGAGCTTGGTTTGCAATATTTTCGTAGATATGATCTCAGGAAGTTAGGTCTTTTTCGTGCTCTGACCTCATCTCAAAGAGGTTATCATGGGAAAACTTGTACTCTCTCTGAGCATCGTACTGAATGCTGTAAAAGTGGCCTAGCAAATGATGGTAGTTTAAGGTTCATCAAATCTAGAGCCGGAGGAGGAAATAGCATAGTAGTATGTCATACAAGTCTCGTATACCGAGCCGGCCTATACTTAGGTCATTGTGTGAGATCGGGGCATAACTTGCCTTGAGGAATCCAACTGTGCTAGACCCTGAAATTTGAAAGTAGTTTCGCAGGGCTGGGCCTTAAGGCCGAATTTCAGGAGGCTGAGATCTAAAATTATAGAGAGAATACAATTTCAATATCGAGCTTATAAAAATCAAGTAAAAGGTGTGTATTTTTTTTCCGAATTGCATAAGTTTTGTTTGAAGAATCAAGTTGAATTGATTGCAAGGGCATATTGTAGAATAGATATCAGTATTGGATTATAAAATGGCCCCTAAAAAGAATTCAACACCCATTAAGCCTTTGGAAAGCTCTACTATGACTCATGAAGACGAAGAATGGCAACATGAGATATCAAAATTACAAGAGCAAGTGCAACAAATTTCGCTCTCGCAAAGAGCAACAAAAAATGACATGGAAGTTTTGAAGAAAGGCGTGGAAACTAAGATGGATGGTTTGAAGAAAGGCGTGGAATCTAAGATGGATGGTTTGAAGAATGGCATGGAAGCTAAGATAGATGGCATGGAAGTTGGCATGGAATCTAAGATGGATGACATGGAAGCTAAGATTGATGAAAAAATGGAAAACATGAAGAATGATCTAAAAGCAGACATGGAAGGTTTGACAAAGTTGATACAAAAAATGTTTCCTAATGGTGAAAAGATAGTAGAGGAAACTCATGATGAGAACAAAATAAATGTTAATCGTGATTTCATAAACTCTAATGTTGGTGGGAAGAACCATCATATTCCAAAAATGGATATGAGGAAGTTTGATGGAAAGGATCCTGTAACATGGATACTACAGATGGAGCAATATTTTGATCTCCATAATGTGCAAAACACACAAAAGGTATGCATTGAAACTTTACATTTAGAACAAAATACATTTATAAATAATTTAACATTTGTTCCTAAAAAATTTATCACGAATAATTTTTAAATGAGGAAATGAGAAAACATTAAGAGATAGAAAAAGCAAATAACTTTCTTTAGCCACCTGATAAACTGTCATACAACAGTGGGGACAGCACTTAAGAACTTCCAAAATCTGAAGATATAACCTGACATTCCAAGAAACACACAAGATTGATCTCTCTATATGCAACTTTGTGATAACATCTACACAGTTCTATTTTTGGAACCCCATTCATATGAGAAGTCATTATAAGAAAAATTGAATGTAAAATTATGGAAATAAGGAAGCCTACCACTCACTTCTATAAAGAGGGAATTGTTGTTACTCCTAGATTTCCACAACCTACAAGGTTGACACCACATGAATTGGAAGAAAAAAGAGCAAAATGGCTTTGCTACAGTTGTGATAGAAAATACACTAAAGGACATAAGTGTGCTGAGAAGAAATTATTTTACATAGATTGTGAAGAGGAAGAAGAAAATGAACAAGAAGAGGATATACACCAAGAACCAACCCAAGAAGAGGAAGAAATGAGTCTGACCATATCGTGTAATGAATTGGCAGGAATTACCACTCCTCAAACTCTCAAGATAGAAGGACATATCAAGAAGAAAAAGGTAATAGTGTTGATTGATTCGGGTAGTACCCATAATTTTATTCATTGTAAGGTAGCCAAGGAATTGAATTGTTTCCTATACCCAGCACCAGAATGTCAAGTGATGGTTGCAAATGGAGGAACTATAAATTTCTCTGGAAAATGCCATAATATCAAGTTAACCATGGGGGAATATGTATTGAATAGTCCAATGCTTTCCATTCCTATGGGAGGTGCTGATGTTGTACTAGGAGTACAATGGTTACAATCTTTGGGGACGGTAGCTTTTAATTTTCAAGAACTTTTCTTGAATTTTTTTTCAGAAGGAAAGGAAGTCCAATTACGGGGTATTGAAGGGAAGTCGAGAAGGATAATAAGATCTAATGTCATGACAAAGCTTCTAAAGAAATAACAACGAGGCGTAATTACACAATTATGCTCACTAGAAGTTCCGACATCAAAATCATCTATTTCTGCAGATCTCCAACAAGTCTTGGACAATCATTCCAAGGTGTTTTAAACTCCCAAAGGACTCCCACCTATTCGTGATCATGATCATGCTATTCATTTGATTCCAGGAAGTGTTCCTCCCAACATCAGGCCTTATAGATATCCTTACTTCCAAAAGAGCGAAATTGAACGTATGATTGCAGAAATGTTAGAGGCGGGTATAATTCAACCTAGTTAAAGTTCTTTCTCTGCTCCTGTAGTATTGGTACACAAGAAGGATGGATCATGGCGAATGTGTCCGGATTATAGGGAGCTCAATAAGCTCACCATTAAAGATAAATTTTCCATTCCTATGATTGATGAATTATTGGATGAATTACATGGAGAAATTTATTTTACCAAGTTGGATCTTCGTTCAGGATATCATCAAATTAGAATGAAGACTGAAGATATTCCAAAAACAACATTTCGAACTCATGAGGGTCATTATGAACTTTTGGTCATGCCTTTTGGCCTTACCAATGCACCTTCTACATTTCAAGGGTTGATGAATTCCATTTTCAAACCCTTCCTTAGAAAATTTGTGCTAATATTTTTTGATGATATACTAATGTTATAGCATCATTTTTCACCCTCATGTGATTCATGATTGTCTCTATGGCCTTGGGCACCCATTCCCATAGACTAGAACAAAATTCATAAAAAACAGTGTTAAAAATCCCATACGCGGGTATGCCCAGACTTTTCCGTGTGTATACGCGAGTCCACATGTAATTTTCCGCATATGCCATTAAAATCATTAAAAAATATATAAAAATTCCCTATTTTCGGGCTGGGTTGATGGTTACTCCAGTAGTTCAACCACCCCAGTACGTGGCCAACTGTTTCCAACTGATTGAAACTACTTTGAGGGAGTATAAAAGCCCCTCATGTGCATGGCCTAAGGGAGAGAGAAATTTATAGACATTATACTTTGTTGGAATCCCAATTCAAGTTTGATTTCCCGTGCCTCCTGCACTTTCCCAGATTTTTACAGGAAACCCTTGTTTCCTGGAGATGTTCATCCGTTTATATGTCATCTCATGTGCACAAGTCTTGAAAGTATCCTAGCGAGGCAAGGACGGGACAGATCCGGACGACGGTCTGTTCGAAGATCGTGGAAGGATTCAGGTGATCTCTCCACTTTTTACTACTGTACATGCTGTTCGTAATGAAGAAGAACCATCTTGTTCCTGAATTCACGTGTTAATATCTGCTTGCATATGTGAAAAGATTATTATTTAAGCATTTATTATTGTTTATATGATGTTTCACATGGATTTCACTGACATTTAGGATAAATATATGCTGTACAACTAGATTTCCGTGCACGTTTCTTCTTGGTTTTCAGGTTGAGGAGGAAGAAGGGTTGCTGGGGGTTTGGACCCCATGGGATCTACATCAAACGTAGGATTATGGGTGAGTTCTACTATCTATGTTATCCATTTTTTAGCATACAAGTGTGGTTGTGTGAGTCCTTCTTGAGTAGCATGCCCTGATTTGTGGAGGTTTTGACCCAACAAACCTCTAGGGAGTTATTTCCCGAAACAAAACTGGCGACTCCGTTGGGGATCACATTCTTGTGATTCCCCTGTTGGGTGGTTTCAGCTATTTGAAAGGTTTCCAACAGTTTTAGCCATTATTTCCAGTCCAGTTAACTTTTTCTCAGTCAGACTGAAGACCTGGTTCTTTCTCTAGGCTTGATCATTTTTGTTTTTCATTATTTACCTTTCCATACACGAGTTTTTCTATACATAGTCACGTATACACACATTTTTTGTTAAATGAAGTCGCATATACGCGGGTTTCCTTTGACACAGGCGCGTATGCATGCTTGTTGAAAAGCTGATAAGTAGCGTATGCCTGGGCAAATTTTGAAATTTTTGTTTTCTTGACTTGTTAGTCTTGTCTGCCTATGGAGACCTGTTCCTGCAGTGTCTTTATGGTCTATGGATTGTGTTGATAGTGGTTATCAGTCTTTTTCTTTCTTGTTTGGTTGAAGACTGGCTTATTAGGAAAATCTGTTTTTTAGTGCTTGCATTTCTGGTTCGAGTACCAAGATCTTTTTCTGGTGATTCTTGGCTGTTCTGCTTAATCAGAATAGAGAGCTTCTGCTCATATACTCTTTCCTCATTTTATGTTTTTCTTTTCACTTGGATTTTTTCCTGCTTTCGGTTAGTTTTCTTGAGTTCATTTGACTAGGTCTTGTTGCAATTTTTGAAGAGTCTTTCTTGGTTCTTTGAAGTTTTTGTTTGCTGCAAGGTTGTACTATTCTTCTGGGCTGAGTTACTGAGTTTCTTGTCTTCTTTTTCTCATATAAATCTTGCTACTAAGTGGCACTATAAGATTTGGAGCGTTTTTGAAGTTTTTCTTGAAATTCAGAGTTGTTTGGCTTGGTAATTGGATAGTTTTCTTGGTCTCTTAGAGCTCTTCTTTTTTATAAAATTCAAAAGCTCAAAAAACATTTTGTTTTGTCATTTGCTTTTGTTTTGCATTTTTGTTTTCGTTTTGTTACATCTTTTGAAGCTTTGTTGAGATTTCTTGCCTTTGGTTTCTGACTTGATTTGGGAAGGGAATTGTCATTGGTTTCTTCCTCTTGTTTCAAGCATATTTTGGTGTCTTTATACTGAGAGTTTCTGATTTTGGGAACTAGTTTTGTGGACAACCGAAAAGTGATAAAACTGAAGGATTCTTTGGAAATTTCTCTTTGCTTTGTTAGATTTTGCATCTTATAATTTGCATGCTCTTAGTTATTTTCATTAGGTGCACTTAAGCATTTGTAGTATTTTTCATAGATTTTGCGAGTGTGAGTTTGATATTTGAAAAGAAAAAATATATATATAGTCTCGTAGAACCCGTGTAGAAATTTATTTTCATCGAAAGGCAATTACTACATTTGCATGTAGTTTGGTTTTCATTAATTTCTTTTCTGCGTCATAAAACACCACAAGTTTCATTTCCATATCCCATTGACCTAATATAACAGCCAATTAAAATAAGCGCTATAATTTAAAAACAACTAGCAAGTTTTTTATTAAGTGTCATACACCAACTAGCTAGGTTGTAGGGCCTTGGATTAGGTGAGTGGAGAGTTAACTCTCCAAGGCCGCTCAAACTAAAACATAGAAGTTTATTAATTGAGCGAAATCCAACTCCGTTAGGTGGACCAGGAAAGCTCTCCTCCAGAGAGTCAAGCGCGAGGGGAAGTGAAGGCCGAGAAGAGAGATACCCCCTCTCTGATTTGCTAGATCTTGCCTCAAGACCATTCCGCCCGGCTTCTGACATGGATTGGTGCCCATAGTTGCCATTCCTAGGTTCCACATAGGTGACTGCGGGGGGGAATACCCGTGGTACCTGAGGCAGACGTCGTATCACTTCCAGCAGTACTTCTGGGGGGTGCCCTTGCGAAGCTTGGGTACTTGTGCCAGCAAAGGCTGTTGTTAGGAGGTCGGCATAACTGTTTCTGTTACCTTCGATAGTAGGCATGGGCTGTAATTATCCCAGACTACTTTCGCGAGGTCCTATTTTACGCTTTCTCGTATTTTGGTGTCCGGTCCTAATCACCCGGAGCGGAAATACTTGAAGGCTGCTTGCTTGGCTGTATCTTAGGGATTTTTGTAGTGAGTGCTCTTTGCTCCTAGCTTGCTTAGCTTTATACTTTTTTGAGTCTAATTAAAATTTGTTAAAGTGGCTGATCAAGCGCCTCGTCGATCGAGGAGAATCCGGGGGTTATCTCCCGAGAGTGCAGAGCCTTCTTCAAGAAGGCGTAGGAGTAACATAGTAGGTGAATATCACCCTGTGGTGTCTGACGCAGTGGAGAGAGATCCTCCAAAAGGGATTGAAGGTTTCGTAGTTTGTTCTGGTGTTGGTTCCGAGAGGAGCCCTCCACTCACCTCGAGAGTCTTATTTCCGGGAGAGTTAGGAATAGAAGTAGAGGAAGTACCTGAGTCTCCTCAGTCACTTCCATCTCCTCTTCCTCCTGATTATCCGTTTGTTGTTGAGTACATCGGACCTGAGTCTGCAAGACCAGAAGATCCTCCATTTTATTCATACCTTTCGATGGCCACGACTGGGAATGCGGCTTCTGCTGTGAGTGCTGCAGGCATTCAAACTCCTGCTTCAGTTGAAGGAGGAGGCACTGTTTCTATATCTTTAATTGCTTCTAGTACTGCTGTGTTTGGCTCTGGTTTCACCCAAGCACATGCTTCTCAATCTGGTCCCTTTTGTTTTGGAATGCCCACTAGTGGGATTCCTTCTTTTTCCTTTTCCGCTGCTGCAACTGCATCTACACCCATGTCTTCCATGGCTAGTGGGTTAGCTTCTTTTCAAGGGTTCCCCTTCGGAACTGGGCATATTCCTAGTTCAAATCTTTCTTTAGGGTCTTTTCCTTTTACTTCTCAGACTCAAAGTTTTAACCCTTGGTCTAGAGGTCAGAGTTCGACTACTTTTACAGGTTAGAACCCTGTATTTACAACAGCGGGGGCAGGAAATCAGTTTTATGCTGGTCACCAAGGGAATGCTTCTTTCCCTTCGTCGAGTGCTTATCAGACTTTTTCCCCTCTTTCTAATGCTTGGAACCCCTATCAGGGGCTTTCCTCTTCATTCATTACTTCGGGGGGGGAACTGGTCCGGTATTTGGTAACTCTACGTTGGGAGGGGGTCCTTCTCCAAATGTTGGGTCCTTTGGCTCGACATTTTCTACGAGTTATTTTTGGCAACCTGGTGCCTCATCAAATCCAGGGTACTCTTTTCAGAATGTAGGGAATTCATCCCATCAAGGATGGAATCCTCAGGCTCCGCCTCGTTTACCTTTTCTGGCAACGTTAAACTTGCCAGATCTGTCGAAATTGACGAATGATCCGATCCGATATAGTCCGGGGTGGCCTCCGGTTCCCACCAAACTACCTTCAGACATTCCAAAGTTTGAAGGCAAGAATGGAGAGGACCCGGCTGACCATATCACCACCTTCCATTTATGGTGTTCTTCTAACTCCCTGATCGACGACTCGATTAGGTTGAGATTGTTTCAACGCACCTTAACTAGAAACGCTGCCAAGTGGTATATTGAGTTAACTGGGGGCAGTTTTGCTACGTTTGGAGATCTGGCTACAACATTTCTAAATCATTTCCAGTTGCCTGTCCGTTATGATGCCGGGACTGAACTCCTAGCTAATTTTAAACAGGACGATGCAACCCACATTTCTGATCATATTCAGGAATGGCGGAGAAGGAAGAGGCTTATTAAAGCTCATATTCCAGGAGAATTCCTTTTGGAATGGTTTCTGAAATATCTGCAGTAAGATATTTCTAAGGATGTATCCCTCTCCAGGGTATTTTCCGAGGAGCAGGCCATTTTTAGGGCCCAATAGCCTGAATTGATATATTCTCAGTCTGGGGTCCTTCATAAATATTTGCCTAATGCTCCTCGCTCCAAATTGGACTTATCCAAGACTAAACCCGGTCCTCATGGTGATGGACTTATTGGGTCGATCAATAGTGGTGCAGCTAACCTGCTTAATCAATTGCAGCAGTTGTCTTTACAATCTGCTCCTTCTGGTCAGGCTGTGCCTGCTGAATCATCGCCTTCTCAATATTTGTCGGTGAATGCCGTTCAGACTTCTAACCCTAAAGAAAATCAACAATCCGAAGGGAAGAAGAAGGGACGTAATAAGAAAAAGGGCAAGAATGGGAAGGGTAATGCAAAATCCAACGAGCATGTTGTCGAGGGTCCAAAGGATAAAAAGAAAGTGAAGTTTCCATGCAAGTTATGTACTGGAGACCATCTTACTCACCTTTGCCCTAAAATTCAGGATGTGCAGTGCTTGTTAGCTCAGCAGGGTTCTTCCAGTTCCCAGGCTGTGTTGAAAAACCCTTTTCCCCAAGGGCAACAACTAGTTGTTGGCGTGAATCAAAATACCGGGGCTTCCTCTGGGGGCACCCAGGAAGGGGAAATTCCATCAAACATATACATGATGAGTGCTCACGTGGATGTCGCCACGAGATCCCATGATTATGGCGAAGATGAGTCTTTGAAAGCCAAGGGTGCTCCCGATGCTACTGAGCCACTTTACATCACGAAGCCTACTATTGAGCCTATACCTCAGATGCCCAAAGCATCTACTAAGCGTACGGAGATTAATCCAAATGCCAAGGCTGCCCAGAACTACTCTATTGTGGAAGATCTGGCGCAGAGTCCTTGTGCCATGTCGGCTCTTGAGGTGCTCCAGTCTTGTCTGGCTCAGCGCAGTGCTCTGCTCACTGCTATTGGGGCTGTCGATCCAAAGAACTCTCTTATGATTACATTCGATATGACTAATTTTAAAAAGAGACTCCCCCATCATATGGCTTTTCATATTAAATCATCGTACCGGAAATGAAATATTTTCCGGACGGTCGTTGATGAGGGTGCTTCCACATGTGTGATGTCTCTCACATGCTGGAAGGGAATTGGATCTCCCGCAGCTGTTCCATCTGCTACTCTTCTGACTGCATTTGATGGTCATTCTCACAGACCGCATGGTATTGTCCCAGCTTTGCCCATCTGTGTTGGGGGAAAAACTGTAAATATAGAGGTTGAGATAGTTGATGCAAGCTTGGAATACAACCTTCTGTTGGGGAGAAACTGGATTTATGAGATGGATGCCATTGCATCTTCATTATTTCGGATTATTTGATTCCCTCACGAAGGGAGGATTGTTATGGTGGATCAACTGGACTGTTCTCCTGTAGACCCGAATGCATCTACTGACTCAACTATTCCAAAGTTGGATAAGGCCAAGTTGCCTGTTGAGAATTTAGGGGTTGGAATGTATTCTTCTTTGATGGGTACTTTTGATATTCCACCTCCTACTGTTCATATAAATGCAATTTCATCCTCCAGGGCTCCTCTTCGAAGAGATTTCTTCAGAACTCATTATTTTTCGGACCCTTGGACCTTACCTTCCCCTACCTCCACATTAGCGGAAGGTCAAGTGGGTGGAATGGCATTTCCAATGTCTGCAGCTGAGATTGCTTATCAATCTATTGTTGACACTGCAGAGTCCATTCCAGCTCCTCTTTCACCGGAAGAGTTGGATGGAGATGTGGCTCCGGCTTGGACACTTAGTTCTTCTTCCACCCAGGATTGCCTTGATACCACTCTTCCATCTGAAGAGGCCATCCTGGAAGCTATGACTAGTATAGATAGACCGTGGGATGATTTGCATCATCGGTCTTACTTTTTACCTGATTTGAGCGAAGTTGAATCAAGTTTTCCAAGTCCTTTGTCTCCTGGTCCTGTTCGCCCAGTCCTGAACCCTTTAGCACCAACACAGGTATATGCTGAAGGGAACATGGCTGTGATTTCTCCAACTATCCCGGTGAACATTTCCAGGGATCCCAATGTTATAGAGAATGTCTTCATCGGAGCTGAATGTTCCCCTGAAGAGATTCAAATTTACACCGATCTCTTTAAAGAGTTTAGGGATGTATTCAGATGGTCTTATGAGGAAATGCCTGGTATAGATCCATCTATTGTCCAGCATGAGATCAAGACTTACGAAAATGCTAAGCCTGTGAGGCAAAAAATCCGTCCCGTCAATCCTAGGAAGGCTGCAGCTATCAAAGCCGAGGTGGAGAAGCTGCTCAAGGCGGGATTTATTTTCCCTGTTCCTTTGACAGAGTGGGTTTCGAACCCTGTTCCTGTAGATAAAAAACAAGGAACAATTCGAGTTTGCATTGATTTCAGAGACCTTAATAAAGCATGTCCTAAAGATAATTACCCCACACCATTTATAGATCAGATTATTGATGAGTGTGCCTGTAATGAGATTTTCTCCTTCATGGACGGTTTCTCCGGATATAATCCAGTGTCACTTTTTACTGCCATGGTCATCACAGAGTCATGCTTTTGTTCAAGGGAAGTCTAGCCTGAGTCGGCCATTCTGCGGTGTCTCTTGACTCATTATTCAGTCGGCCTTCCCGGTCTTGTCAGTATCATGTTCTATCACATCAGATGTTTTGATCTTCTGCTCGTGCCGGTTTGAGAAGGTCCCCATTGACTTCTTCACGGCGGGTTGTTCCCTCATCGATCATGACATATTGCTCTAAGAGTAAACCTAGAGCCGCACCCCGGCCCTATTTCCATCATTGATAGGTGACCTTGTGCTCAGCATTTGATCATCATTATGGGTCTTTGACTGAGTGGTTTTCCTTGTGTTCGACGTCAGCATACATTATCACACTTGGGATTCATGCAATACCTTGATTTCCATTTGACCCTATCGGTGGATATCTCGCCTCTGTGTCAGCTTTCATTATTGGTTGGTTCAGAGGGTTTCTTCCGTGTGCTAGCTTCATCTTGTGCATGTCGGAAACGTACTTCGGTTTGGTTCCGTCACTCTGCTTCGTCCGATTCCTTCCAAATTTTGGCCTGCGGGTTACACTCGCGCTGGACTGATGTGGGATGCCTTAATGCCTTCCTTCCAGCAGATCTTTTCCCATCAACTCTGACTCATTGCTCTGGGAATAAGGTCTAGATTCTTTTTGTCAGTACCTTAGGGTTTGCAGTCATCAGTGGCAGACTCTTCGCTATCGACAGTGGGGATTCATCATTTCCTCCTGATTGGTAGATTCTTTCAAGTGTTCGACTTCAACTCATTCATTCGCACTTGTCAGATTGTACTGGGGCACCTTGACGCTCATTTTCATTATTGGTGAGTTGTCTCGCGTTGGTTAACGGTATACATCATTGACCGGTAATCCAACGATTTCTCACATGGTCGACTTCAGCTCATTTATTCCCATTGTGTAGAATTGTGCCATAGTGATCGGTGAAGACCTCGGGTTGCATCAACATTTTTCGGTTCACTTTTGACAGTCCATTCAGTTTCTGCCAGTGATGCCGTCCACCCTTATATGTTGCAGTTCAGTACAGCAGCATCCTATATGTTGGCTCCCGAGTTGCGTGATTGTACCGTTTGATCCACCTCTTATGATCCGGTACTTGGAGATTTAGTTACTTATTTGATCAGACATCCAGTTGCACCATCTTTGATCAACTTTCTATATGTGATACTTGGACATTGATTCAGACTTACACTTCCGGGCCATGCTCAGATGATTCATTGTGTACTTTCAGTTCATCTATACTTGTATACATGTTGGATCTATTCACTACTTTCTATATGATGTATTTTTGACTGAGCATGGGTATGCCCGCCTCAGCATGAGTTGACTCTCTATTTTCTTTCATTGGTTTTTGGCAGGCTGAAATCTGGTGAAGTCCTCTCTTGTCCTTGCGAAGTTATTTCTATGTGCATAATACATTTTGGCCATCATGTACCCCTTCTGACCTCATATATTAGGGGGCATCTGTTATAGCATCATTTTTCACCCTCATGTGATTCATGATTGTCTCTATGGCCTTGGGCACCCATTCCCACAGACTTGAACAAAATTCATAAAAAAACAGTGTTAAAAATCCCATACGCGGGTATGCCCAGACTTTTCCGCGTGTATACGCGAGTCCATACACACTTTTCCATGTATGCCATTAAAATCATTAAAAAATATATAAAAATTCCCTATTTTCAGGCTGGGTTGATGGTTACTCCAGTAGTTCAACCACCCCAGCACGTGGCCAACTGTTTCCAACTGATTGAAACTACTTTGAGGGAGTATAAAAGCCCCTCATGTGCATGGCCAAAGGGAGAGAGAAATTTATAGACATTATACTCTGTTGGAGCCCCAATTCAAGTCTGATTTCCCATGCCTCCTGCACTTTCCCAGATTTTTACAGGAAACCCTTGTTTCCTGGAGATGTTCATCAGTTTATATGTCATCTCGTGTGCACAAGTCTTGAAAGTATCCTAGCGAGGCAAGGGCAGGACGGATCCGGACGACGGTCTGTTCGAAGATCGTGGAAGGATTCAGGTGATCTCTCCACTTTTTATTACTGTACATGCTGTTCGTAATGAAGAAGAACCATCTTGTTCCCGAATTCACGTGTTAATATCTGCTTGCATATGTGAAAATATCGTTATTTAAGCATTTATTATTGTTTATATGATGTTTCACATGGATTTCATCGACATTTAGTACAAATGTATGCTATACAACTATATTTCCCATGCACATTTCTTGGTTTTTAGGGGTTGAAGAGGAAGAAGGGTTATAGTTTGGACTTCATGATCCACATCAAATCAGACACAGAGTCTCTAATATCGATGTTATATAGGTTTTATGCATACAAGTGTGGTTGTGTGAGTCCTTCTTGAATAGTAATGCCTGATCCGTGGAGGTTTTGACCCAACAAATCCTCTAGAGTTATTTCCCGAAATAACCAATCTACACAGGTCTTGGAAGGATCATGTTAAACATGTTAACAGGGTGTTGAAACTATTGCAGGAGAAACAATTATATGAAAAAGCATCCAAATGTTTTTTCGTCATATCAGATTCATGAGGTGGTTACTTTGTGAGACCCTAACAAATTAAAGCCATTAAGGAATGGAAAGTCCCCACAACCATAAAGAAGTTGCGAGGATTTCTCGGGTTAACAGGGTATTATCGCAAGTTTGTTAAGAATTATAGGAGAATAGCAGCACCTCTAACAACATTATTGAAGAAAGATGCATTTTCATGGACTCCTGAAGCAACTAAGGCCTTTGAACATCTTAAAGAGGCAATGTGCCTAGCACCGGTCTTAGCTATGCCAGACTTCACAAAAACCTTTATTGTGGAATGTGATGCCTCAGGAAATGGAATTGGTGCAGTTTTAATGCAGGAAGGAATACCCATTGCTTTTGAAAGTCGTCCAATCAAAGGAAAGTATTTACAGAAACCTATTTATGAGAAGGAAATGTTAGCAATATTGCATGCACTAAATAAATGGAGAACTTACCTAATGGGAAGACACTTCAAGGTAAAAACTGATCATGATAGTCTTAAACACTTTTTGGAACAAAGACTATCTTCAAAAGAGAAGCAAAAATGGGTCACAAATATGTTGGGTTATGACTTTGAAGTAATCTACAAAAAGGGAAAGCTTAATGTTGTTGCAGATGCACTCTCAAGAAAGAATGAAGAGGTGGAAGCATTGCTTTGTGCCATTTCTATTATCCAACCAGATTGGATAACCGAAGCAAGAGATGAATGGAAGAAGGACAAAGATGTATGGACACTCATTCAAAAGTTGCAGCAAGATCCTAGTACATCCGATACATTTAGTTGGAAAAATGATTCCTTATGGTACAAAGATCGCTTATATCTTTGTAAGAATTCCCAACTAAAACAAAAGATTCTTCTGGAATTGCACACTTCTCCTTTAGGAGGACACTCACGATTTTTAAAAACTTACCACAGGGTGAAGAAAGAATTTTTTTGGGATGGCCTTAAATCTGATATTCAAAAGTTTGTGGCGGAATGTTTGGTTTGCCAGCAGAATAAAGTGGAGACAATTAAGACCCCGGGACTTCTACAACCTTTATCCATTCCATGTCAACGTTGGGAGGAGATTTCAATGGATTTTATCACAGGTTTACCTAAGTCCGAAGGAAAGAATGTCATCATGGTGGTAGTTGATAGACTTACCAAGTATGCACACTTTTGTGCATTATCTCATCCATTTAAAGCAAGTACAGTTGCTACTACATTTGTGGACAGAATTCAAAAGCTACATGGAAGCCCAAGGGTTATTGTGAGCGATAGAGATCCCATTTTTACGGGAAATGTTTGGACGGAGTTATTTTCTTGTTTGGGTACTCAATTAGCTCATAGCTCATCTTATCATCCTCAATCTGATGGTCAAACAGATATAGTAAATAAATGTTTGGAAGGATATCTTCGTTGTTTTGTATCTGATAAACAAACACAATGGGTCAAGTGGTTACCTCTCGCTGAATGGTGGTATAACACTTCCTTCCATACCGCAGCAAAAATGACCCCATTTATGGCACTTTATGGATATCATCCACCATCGATCACATCATCTTTAAGGGAAAATTTGAAGGTTCAAGCAGTGGAAGATCACATCGAGCATCAGCAAGAAGTTCTCCAACTCTTAAAGGATAACCCGAATTTGGCACAAAATCGAATGAAACAACAGGCAGATCAACATCGCAGCGAGAGAAGTTTTGATGTAGGAGATTGGGTATTTTTACGGCTACAACCATACAAACAAATGTCCCTCAAGCAAGCAAAGAAGGATAAGAAATTATCGCCAAAGTACTATGGTCCTTACAAGGTGTTGCAAAAGATTGGTACTATGGCATACAAATTGGAGCTTCCTGCTTCTTCGCGAGTACATCCAGTTTTCCATGTTTCATGCTTAAAGAAGGTTATAGGTGAAAATATTCCATTTCAAACAATATTGCCATAACTTGATGAGGAAGGAAAAATCATATTGGAACCTGAAGCGGTCATGGAAACAAGAACTCGTCAGCTACGGAATCGATCAATTTCAGAGTATCTCATCAAGTGGAAGAACTTACCCACTGAAGATTCTACATGGGAGGATGAGAATTTTATACAGAAGCACCCAGAGCTACTCAAGCGTTGAGGACAACACTTTTTTGATGGAGAGGGGCATGTTAGGTCCCTATATTACTAGTATAGTCCCTTATTGTTGTTAGTGTAACCCCCTTATTGTTATTATTGTACCCCTGTAACCCCCATATTGTTATTATTGTGCCCTTAAATTATTATTGTTAGGTCGGCTAGGATTACATTGTGGCCTCACTAGGATTAAATTGGGCCCCATGGAATCCTATATATAGAAAGGAGGTTTTTTAATTTGTATCATCAAATAATTGTTCATTCATGTAAAGTATTGGAGGTTGCCCCCTCGAAGTGGCTTATTTCTAAGGTGTTGATATCTCTTTTCTTCTATTTTTGGAGCTGGTTTCACAATAGGTGCTCCCAAAGGAGACACAAGCTTGGTCCGATATACCCTCTCCGTCTAACAATTATTGCAATTGCAATTTTAGCTCCTAGTAGTTCAGGAGTACTCATTTTATAAGGTGCTCTAGAAACATGT
Source organism: Pinus albicaulis (assembly GCA_034641835.2). NCBI lineage: Eukaryota > Viridiplantae > Streptophyta > Pinopsida > Pinales > Pinaceae > Pinus > Pinus albicaulis. The sequence continues at coordinate 31,971 of JAXQQM020068962.1, read as the reverse complement.
GTAGCTCCTGGTACTAGTTCAATCGAAAAATCAATTTCTCTTCTAGGGGGTAGGTAGGGGATTTCCTCTGGAAATACATCCTTAAACTCTCTTATCACTGGTAAGTTTTCTACAGCTTCTTTTTCTGTTTTCTATCCCAATTCTTCCACTTGTACATCATACAATTGACAGCATTTTCTTGCTGTCCTTTTTAGCTGTAATGCAGAAATTTGTCTGATAAATATTGGTTTTGGTTTTGCTTTCACTATCACCGCTTTTCCTTCATCATCTAGACAATGCATTGTTTTTTCTAAGAAATTTACTATTGATTTATGCTTCTCTAACCAGTTCATTCCTACTAACAGATCATAGGATCCTAGAGGAAAAATATTTAAATGAATTTCAGTTTCATATCCATTTAATTTCCATTAGCTTTTGGAATTTTATGGGTCTCTTTTATTTTTCTTCAAGTAGCTAACTACACTAACCATGCTTCCTCACATTTTTCTAATTTTAGCGTACACTTTTCCACTATCTGTGGACTGACATAACTTAAATTTTCTCTTTGATCTAGTAAAATAGAAGCAGGTTCTTCAACAATCATACCTTCGATTTCTATAAAGGTTGATTCATGTTCATCCTGGCGGATTTCAAGTGCAGCAGTGATTCCAGGACCTTTTTTAGCAATGTTGTGTACTATAGTTGCCTCTCTTACTGCTTGAATGTTCTGAATTTTTTCGTGTCTGAAGTCACACAACAGGTGAGGCTATCCACATCCACAAAACTTTAGTGGTTCTTTCATTTTTACAGCACTTTACTTTTTGTTGTTTGTATCCATCTGTTTAGACCCACTATGTGATTGTGGTGGGTTGTATTCTCCACTCTTATTAAATTTTTTCCTTTTGTGGTTTTTTCCAAAAATTTCCAGATATGCTGGTTATATTATTTTTATATTTGAGTCACCCTTTCCTTTCTCTTTATTTTTCCATTTTTTCAGCTGATCATTTATGATTTTAAACTACTGATAGCATAGTCTTTCTTTACAAACAACTTCATCCATTGTTTTTGGAATATGAAATTCGATTCTCTCTTTATAGGTAGTAGGTAGGAAGTTTAATTTCTTTTTTTACTTTGGCCTTTTCTTCTCTGATATAAAGCACACAATGAAGCAAGTTAGTAAATTTGGTAACAAACTCATCAATTATTAGTTGTCCCAATATCAGCTCATGAAATTCTTTAGCTTTATCATCATAATACATTTTATTCAGGTACTTAGACTTAAACTTGGCTTGAAAGTCTTCCCAGGTAACAATTTTTTCATCCAGCACATGTACCATTTTTGTTTCTTTCCACCATAGGGTGGCTTTACCCGGTAGTTTGTAAATTTCCAATCTATCTTTTAGATTACTTCCGTATTCATATACATGGAAGTATTTAACCATGTTCAGAAGCCAAGATTCCATATCCTCCTCCTCTTCACCATTAAAAGTGGGAGGTTTGATTTTTTAGAATTCTCCTTGCAATTCCTTTTTATTTCTGGAATGATGTCTATATGCTTCCCCGTCCTCAGACCCTTTTGAGTTGGTTTCAACTTCTTTCCTATTTCTTACATGGTATCCACTTTCATGACTAGACCGTGAGTCAATTCCTTGATCAACCTCTCTTGCTCTTCATTGGCTTGGAACAATCACTGATTGCTAGTACTTAGTTGAACCATTTAACGTTGCATATTGCTTGTCATGTCTAACAATTGAGCATTTTGATTAGGTAGGTTTTCCGCACACCCCAAATCCATGTAAAACTCTCCTTCTTCATTCATAATACTAGTTTGCATTTATTTCTAGAATTCAATCAGTTGTACACAACAATTAATCAAGATCAAATTCTATAAAGAAAAGATATATATTTTCTTTATTTTCACAACAACATATTTTTTGGATTTTATTTTTGTGTTTCATATTAGCTCCTGTGTTTTCAACATGAGCTTTGATACCATTTGTAAAAACTCTATTTAATTAATTTTTTTTCTATTTATAGCAATACTACTTTTTCTTGTCATATATACTTTTGTCTATTTTTATCGTATTAATAATACTTCTCACACTTTGTGCAAAATAATTTATCTCGCTCTTATCCTAATCATTTAATCTTATTTTATGTCTCCGTTAAACTAACGCTAACAAATTTTAAGGGCATAAATTCCTATTCTTCCCCTAAGGATTACTAACATTTGACATATTAATGTCAACGCTAAGGTATGCTCGAATTTTCAATTTATACAATCACATTTTCCATATGGTATATATATATATATATTCATTCCTCTACATATCTATATGTAACTATACTTTATCATACAAAGGTACATAAGAACACCTTTAAAATATTTATCATATGTTAATTTTCCAAAAAGGATAACCTATTCATCGTATATTATTCAAACATATATATGTATTCTATCATAATTATATAAATTAATCTACTTATTATATTAACGTTGAAAACATAACAATATTGATGCAGATAAGCTCTAGGATCATACGTTCTCACTACTTTAATACATATTCCTTCCCAATCCTTATATCAAATTATAATTTTATACCCAACCCACCTAATAGTTTAACCTTCATACGTGGATTTTTTCTTTTCCTATTAACTTGATGTTTAATTATTATATAATTTAAACATCACATACATTATCATAAAAATGTCTATTTCAAGATTTGAATTACCTATGCAGATTAACGAATATTTAGTTTAATGTTTGGTCGCTGAATACATTTAATTTCATTGTCACTATGACTTAATTCGATAGGCCATCTCTTCACTCCTTATCATCTTGTTTTTAACCCTCATAATTGTTCTTGTACATTTGAGATGACCTTCACATGGGCTTCATTATGATAGGCTAGTTGTATGGTTGATCAAGCATTAGTTCAACAACTCAGATGTATTCGTCCTTCATCCCAATTCAACCTTCAAGGTCTAGGGTTTGTCCATTGAGATTTGGTCACTATTTGTCATTTGTGACATTTCTTTGCTCAGGGACAAGCTCTAGAGTGGTTTTCCATTTCTCTCCTTCATCATGAGTTAATCTCCTCAGAGCTGAAAGCATTCATTCCAATCATTTTACTTTTAACGGAGGATATACGCAGGTAATCTCTATGTTACCACAACGTTTAGTTTTATGTGGGTCTTCACACTCACAGACATTATATTCTTCACTATTTATTTCAATTATATTCACTCTTGCTTCTTTTGCTTTTCATTTAATATGCTCATTCAGTTTGTTAAATGTTGTTGTTATACAATTCTTAACCCTTCTCAAGAATCCAACTTTCATGAACAGAATAATTGTCCAGCCTTCCCTACTGGTATGTCTTTTAATGTCAATGAAAACTTTGTCTACAGATTTTGCTGTCCATCAAATGACTTTGTTGCATTTTGAAAATTTCTTCTCCTTAGAAGAATCAATTTATGACTTTTGTTATGTATATATTGTGTTGTTGGAATTGTCAACGAATTTTTCCCCAAATGCGTTTTGCAAATTTCTCAGTATTTGTGATAATAAGAATTACCCCAATCCCATTTATGAATTTTCTTTGAATTAAATGTATTATAATTTTATTTATAGATATTTAATATGAATCCCCATCGTTTCCTCGAATTCGATGGATGAAAAATAGTTGAATCTCGCTTCTCATTCGTTATGAAATTTAACCTCTTTGTGTATGATATGCAAAGGGACTCATTCCATTTCTTCTGTATTTAATACTCGTAAACGTATTCGATTTGGTTCATATGAAACGGGTTTTTTCTCCTATCGTATTTTGTTGATACTGGAACCTAAATATGATTTCCTTTTCCATTGAAAATTTCATAAACATTCCAGAGGAATTATTCTAATTGATTTTTTATGTGTAATTGTAATTCTCATAGTAAATTTTTAATTCAGATTTATCGAAAGTAATTCCACAATTTCGTTCCTTCTATATTGGGAATTTAATTAGTTATTTTTTTCCCAAATATACTCTGAAGGATCCACATCATTTCCAATTCTCTATATATCTTATTTATTAATGGAAAATACTTTCACATCATTTCCAATTCTTTGTATATGTTATTGATTAATGGAAAATACGTCTCTCCTCATAGATTGTCATTTTCCTCTTTAACGATACACATATTAACATTCTAGCATTAATCCCTTTATCGTTCATAAGTTCAATTTAAACTTCCCGTTACTAACAGTGTAGGTTAAAACTCATTAATTAAAAATTGTGTTAATCAATGCTTTTATAATCTCCATTATGGTAAATTATTAGAAAGCTTCTATAATGATCCTGTTTATTTTCTCTGCCATTTATTGCTATGTAAATCTTTACAGAAGTTAGGTAGATATTTAGGACAGAGAGAAGACTATTTTCCCATGAAATTTAAATGGTTTTTCAGATAGCTCATAACTTCATTTACTCTACTGATATGGTAATATTCTACCTATATTCAGAATTACTATTTTATAACTTAATCACAAAATATGAGGATCACTTAAAATGAAATTTACTATTTATGTTCTCTCAAAATAATTTATGTTTTCCATCTCAGGAACAACCTCTTCCTCCATATTTGTTTCCATTGTATAATCATCCACTTTATGCCATGTTTTAATCCTCAACACAAGTACTATAGGAGTTTCGGTTTATAATATCATTATTAATTCTTCTGATGAAATTTAAGTACTTTCAGATTAACATTTTTATTCTATTTCATCTATTTTCTGAAAGATATATTTTACACTTTTCTTGTACATGAATTCCCTTTTGATACATTACTTAGGTATATTTTGTATTTAATTACTTGTTTTAGAAAGGTATTTTATATATAGTTTATTATAATTAATATCAGTCTAACATAAATTTATGTGTTTACTTACATGTAAATTCCTTTTCCCAGAATTTCCTCTATATTTCTTCACCTTATTATCAATGCTCTGATGACAATTTTTTCCTACCTCTAGGTCGGTCACTATCATGTACAAATTTCAACAATCTGAGTTTAATGATATTCATCAATATATATATACATTTTGTAATTAATTTTTGTAATAATAGACTTTCAGTCAATATGAATTTGAACGTTATAACCTATATTTCACTTGCATATTATTATATTTTTCGATTCACCTTTATTAGATGAATTTCAAATCCTCTAAACAATTCTATACATGGTTTGTAATTTCTTTACAATATATAGATTTCATACATATGTATGAATAATTCATAGTTTCTTTTTAATATCCATATTGTATCTGTGTGTATGAAATGTTTCTCTTCAACATACATCGCACCTCTAAGTGTATAATGGTTTCATGGTTCTTTTTAAAACACATGTTGTAAATAGATGTATGTATATTTCCTAATATAGGAATTTGTACAATTTGAGTCTAAAGTAAGTTATTTGTACAGAATATTACTTTCTTTATTTAATATAATAAACCAATTCAATTGTATACATCTCTACTTCTTCTTTGTTTATAAAAATAACTATGTATTTCTACTGCCAATTACTGTGTTTTTCTTAACACCTTTAGAATAGATTTTAATCCTAATGATCTATTTTATATAAATAATTAACATATACCTCACAAAAAATTTAAACCCTTCTAATTGGGTTTAGAGATTCTATATGTTGGTCAACTAATTGTGCTAGTCTATGTAACTATACAAAGAATTTAAATATACTTTATATAGTTAGTTTTCTATTAAATACATGTGACTCTTTATTCCCAAATGTTAAAATAACTTATTACACATATTTATAATTTAAGATACAAAGTTTTCAACTAAAACCAGAACTAAATAACATTAAATATTCCTCAATCATCATAATAATAACGTAATCATAAGGCATAATTTAATATTGTGCATACCAATCCTCGTAAATACTATTTTCCACCCAACCTTGAGCTTTCATCCAGAGCTCCCACCGAGCAAAGGCCATTTCCTCCAAAGTGTAGACAATCTCTTGCCTACCCAGGAATGGCTTATTTAAGCTTGCTTTCCCTCAATATGTTTCCATAATTGTGTCTAGTTAAATTAGGATGATGTTTTCCTTTAGTATCGGCTTTAATTTTTTTTTTCCACAAAAGCTCTTTAAAGCTAGATTTTTCCTCTTTCTATTTTTATTTCACCTCTTCTGAATAACTTTCCATTTTGTTGAGGTATATTATAGATTCTTATCTCCAATCTAATATATTTATTTTATTTTATTTTCTCCAAGTATTTTTGGAGATTTTCAAAATTCTTTGGATTTAATTCCATCCTCATGGACTTGAAATCATGGTATCCAATTTACTCTAGTCTTTGAACATTAAATAAATTCCACATTTATTAATGTAAAAAAAAAAATATGTCCACATATAATTTTGGTTTAGGTCCACTTAACCTTTAGGATTTTCAATTGTCTAAATAGAAGCAATAAAATAAGGATATTAGAGAGTTCTAAAATTCCTTTAAAAAATAATTCCACACCCTTTAAGCCCTTAGAAATATCTACGATGACGCGTGAAGATGAAGAAGTGCAACATGATATATCAAAATTACAAGACCAAGTGAAACAAATTTCACTCTCGCAAAAAGTAACCAAAATTGAAGTGAAAGCTAAGACGAATGTTTTTAAGAAAGGCATGGAAGCTAATATGGATGGTTTGAATAATGGCATGGAAGCTAAATGAATGGTATAGAAGGAAAAATGGAATATTGGAAGAAACACATGGAAGGTTTGAAGGAAGGTTTTGCAATGTTGCTACAAGAAAAGCTTCTTAGTGGTGAAAAGGTAGTAGAGGAAACCCATGATGATACCAAAATAAATGTTAATAATTATTCCATAGACTCTAATATTTGATTTAAGACCTTACATATTCGAAATATATATACAAGGAATTTTGATGGCAAGGATATGATAACATGGATACTACAAATGGCGCAATACTTTGAGCTCCATAATGTGTAAAACACACAAAAGGTATGCATTTCAACTTCATATTTAGAAAAAAAATCCATTTGTATGGTATCGATGGCTTTGTTCTCATAAACCACTAGTCACTTGGTTAATTTTTGTGGTGGAAATTATAGCACGTTATGATAACACAAAGAGAAACACCTTCTTTAGTGAATAGATAAATCTCAAACAAAAGGGTTCAATGATGAAGCACAATGAGGACTTCCAAAAATTTAATATAAGGGTAAATAATATTCTAGAGGAACATATGATTGATGTCTTCATAGGGACTCTAAAGGATAACATCCAACATGAGGTTCGCCTTTGGGAACTTGATACATTGGATAAGGCATTCAATTTGGCAAGAAAAATTGAAAGAAAAATTATTGTGACAAGGAAGCCTACCACTCATAACTATAAAGATTCAAGTGTTCCTACTCCAAGAATTCCACAAGATATAAGGTTGACACCACAAAAATTGGAAGAGAAAAGTGAAAAATGGCTTTGCTATAGTTGTGATAGCAAATAAATTAAAGGTCATAAGTGTCCTTAGAAGAAATTATTTTACATATATTGTGAAGAGGAGGGATGAAATGAACAAGAAACTTCAAAGGAAGAGGATATACACCAGGAACCAATCCTAGAGGAAGGAGAAATGAATATCAACATATCGTGTAATGCATTTTTAGGAATTACCACTCCTCAAAAACTTAAGATAGAAGGACATATCAAGAAGAAAAATGTAACAGGTGCTTCTTGATTCATGTAGTACCCATAATTTTATTCATTGAAAGGTAGCCAAGGAACTGAATTTCTTCCTATACCCACCACCAAAGTGTCATGTGATTGTAGTAAATGGAGGAAATATAAATTTCTATGGAAAGTGCGATAATATCAAGCTAACCATGAGGGAATATGTATTGAATATTAAAATTCTCTCCATTCCAATGGGTGGTGCTAATTTTGTACTAGGAGTATAATGGTTATAATATTTGGGGCCGATAGCTTTTAATTTTAAAGAACTTTTCTTGTAATTTTTTTCAGAATGAAAGGAAGTTGAATTTTTGGGTATCGGAGCGAATTTGGGAAAGATAATTGACTCTAATGTCATCGCAAAGATTATAAATAAATAAAAACGAGGCATAATTACACAATTCTTCTCACTAGAGGTTCAAACATCAATATCGTCCGTTTCTCTAGATCTCTAAAAATTCTTGGACAATCATTCCAAGGTTTTTGAGAATCCCAAATGACTCCCACATATTCATGATCATGATTAGTCTATTAATGTTATTACAGGAAGTATTCCTCCAAACATTAGGCCTTACAAATATCCCTATACTCAAAAGAGCGAGATTGAACATATGGTTGCATAAATTGTAGAGGAAGTTATAATTCAATGTAGTCAAAGTTGTTTCTCTACTCTAGTAGTATTGGTGGACAGGAAGGATGGATCATGGCATATGTTTATAGATTATAGAGAGCTCAATAAGCTCACTATCAAAGATAAATTTCCCATTCCCATAGTTTATGAATTATCCAATGAATTACATGGATCAATTTACTTCAACAAGTTGGATTTTCGTTCAAGATATCATCAAATTAGAATTAAGACTGAAGACATTTCAAAAACAACTTTCATAAATCATAAGGGTCATTATGAATTTTTGGTCATGCCTTTAGGCCTTACTAAAGCAACTTCAACATTTCACGGTTTTATGAATTTTGTTTTTAAACCGTTACTTAAATTAAATGTGTTAGTAGTTTTTCATGATATTATAATCTACAAGTCTTGGAAGGATCATGTTCAACATGTTGACAGGGCGCTCAAACTATTGGAGGAGAAACAAATATATGCAAAAACCTCCAAATATTTCTTTGGAGTACAAGAGGTGGAATATTTGAGTCATATTGTATCTCATGAGGGTGTTAAGGTAGACCCTAACAAAATTAAATCCATTAAGGAATGGAAAATACCAAAACCATAAAGCATCTTCGAGGATTTCTGGGTTAATAGGGTATTATCACAAGTTTTTTAAGAATTATGGGAGAATAACAACACCTCTAACATCAATACTGAAGAAAGATGCATTTTCTTGGAGTCCATAAGCAATTAAGGCCTTTCAACATCTTAAAGATGAAATGTACTTAGCTGCTTGGTTATCTACACCAAACTTCACAAAACTTTTATTGTGGAATGTGATGCCTCGGGAAATGGAATTGGTGTGGTTTTAATGCAAGAAGGAAGACCCATTGGTTTTGAAAGTCGTCCAATCAAAGGAAAGTATTTACAAAAACCTATTATAAGAAGGAATGTTGGGAATATTGAATCCACTAAAGAAATGACCACCTTACCTAATGGGAGGAAACTTCAAGGTAAAAAAATATCATGATAGTCTTAAATACTTTTTTGACAAATATTATGTTCAGAAGAGCAGAAAAAATGGGTCATAAGGATGTTGGGTTATGACTTTGAAATCATCTACAAAAAATGGAATCAAAATGTTGTCGCAGAAGCACTCTCAAGAAAGGATGAGGATGTGGAAGCATTTCATTGTGCCATTTCTATTATCCAACATGAGTGGATAGCCAAAGCAAGGGATGAATGGAAGAATTATGAAGAGGTGTGGACACTCATTCCAAAATTGAAACAAGATCCTTGTACATCTCAAACATTTAGCTGGAAAAATGATTCATTATGGTACAAATATTGCTTATATATTTTTAGGAATTCCCAACTCGAAGAAAATATTCTTTTGGAATTGCACACCTCTCCCTCGGGAGGGCACTACTTTTTTTAAAAAATTACCACATGGTCAAAAATGAAATTTTTTGGATGGCCTTAAATCTGATATTTAGAAGTTTGTGGTAGAATTTTTTGTTTGCCAACAAAATAAAGTTGATACAATTAAGACCCAAGGTTTATTACAACCTTTATCCATTCCAATTCAACGTTGGGAGGAGGTTTCAATGGATTTGATCACAGTTTTACCCAAGTCCGAAGGAAAGGCTATGGTCATGGTGTTAGTTGATAGACTTAGCAATTATGCACACTTTTGTGGATTATGCCATCCATTTAAAGAAAATACAGTTGCTACTGCATTTATGGAAATAATTAAAAAGCTCCATGGAAACCCAAATATTATTGTGAGAGACAGATATCCCATTTTTAACAAAACATTTTGGACATAATCATTTTCTTGTTTGGGTACTCAATTAGCTCATATCTCATCATATCATCCTGAAACTAATGGGAAAAATGAGATAGTGAAAAAATGTCTTGAAGGATGTCTTCATTGCTTGGTATTTGATAAACAGACACAATGGGTCAAGTAGCTACCTCTGGTTGAATGGTGGCATAATAGTTCCTTCATACTGCAGCAAAAATGACCCCATTTATGAAACTTTATGGATATCATCCACTCGCCATCACATAATATTTAAGAGAAAATTAAAAGGTTCAAGTAGTGGAAGATCACATTGAGCATCAAAAAAAATTTCTTCAACTCTTAAAGGATAACCTCACCTTCGTGCAGAATAGAATGAAACAACAGGCCGATCAAAATCACAACGAAATAATTTTTTATGAAGATGACTCGGTATATTTACAGATACATCCATACACACAAATTTTCCTCAAGAAAGATAAGAAGGATAATAAACTATCACCAGATTATTATGGTCCTTACAAAGTGTTTCAAAAGATTGGTATTATGGCACACAAATTGGAGCTCATGCATCTTCTCGACTGCACCTATTTTTCCATGTTTCCTGCTTAAATAAGGTTATAGGTGACAAGCTCCCAGTTGAAACAATATTTCCAGAACTTGACAAGGAAGGAAAAATCATATTGGAACCTGAAGCAGTCATGGAAACAAGAACTTGACAACTACAAAATCTATCAATTTCATAGTATCTCATCAAGTTGAAGAACGTACCCATTGAAGATTCAACATGGGAGGATTATAATTTTATATATAAGCATCCAAAACTACTTGACTATTGAGGAAAACACTTTTGTGAGGGAGAGAGGCATGATAGGTCCCTATAATACTCGTGTATCCCCTTATTTTTAGTGTTATTTTATCCCCCTTATTGTTGTTGTCGTGCCCATGTAGTCTCCATATTTTTATTATTGTTCCCCATAAAAGCCCACTATTGTTATTTTTGTGCCCTTACATAGTTATTGTTATCTGGACTAGGATTATATTGTGACCCCTTGGACTCCTATATATAGAAACGAGGTTTTTTCATTGGTATCCTCTAAGAATTGTTCATTTAGGTAATGTAAAGGAAATTGTCCCTTTAAAGAGGCTGATTTATAAGTTATTGATCTATATATTGTTCTATTTTGTGAGTTGGTTTCATAACAATGTTTGACTCTTGTATGATTAACCATGGTTTTAGATCATTAAATTAAAATAATTTTGCCTACATTAAAAGATATGACAACAGAAATTTCATTATATTATCATTATATGTTGATGGCCTGTTCATTGTTGGAAAAATTAAATTGATGATTAATATATTCAAAGAAGAGCTAAACAATGCCTTTGGAATGAAGAATTTAGGAGAAAAAATTCAATTTTTGGGGATGCAAATTATACATGAAAAAGAAAGAAATAAAACCATGGATATCACAAAATAAATACCTTGGAAATGTATTGGAAGAGTTCAATGTTGCTAAAGAAAAAATTGTAAGTACACCAGTTACATTTAATTTCAACTTAACAACTACTAAGTGCCCTTATAGCATTGAGGAGAAATAAAATATATCCAAGATTCGATATGCTTAACCTATAGTAATATTAGTTTATGAAATGGTATGAAATAGCCTTGACATTACACATTTAATAGCAATGGTAAGTAGGCTTCACGCAAATCCAAGGAAGGGACATTGACATGATGTTAGATGGATTTAGAAACACATTAAAGGTCCAATTCATTACTGTTTATTATTTCTAGGTATTGATACCTTATAGGAAGGATTTAAAAATTATGGTATGATAGCTAACATGGATTTTTCAAGATCCATAATATACTACATTTGTAAATTTACAGAGTTAGAGTTAGTTTCATGGGTATAGAGATTACAAAAGGTGGGAGTTGCTTCTACTATAGAGGTAGAGTATATTGTAGCTACTGAAGGATGAAAGGAAATTATTTGGATGACTACTCTCTTGAACTAACTCGGCTTGAACCAAGAAAAGGGTGTACTAAAATATGATAGCCAAATTCCAAAAATTTTCCCAAAAAGATACCCTTTCTCTACAAAACAAAGCACATTGATATTAGATATCATTGATTTCTCTAGGTGCTAGATGATAGGTTGCTACTATTAGTGTCAGTCTTTCCATACTTCCACCAGGGATCAAAACAAATTTGCATGTGCATCTTACGTGTATCATAATTAATAAATTTTTCATCATTCCATTAGGTCATGACTTAAATTTGTTCCACTGGTGGTTGTCCTTGTCAATAAACTCCACTGTCCCTTCTAGATTCATATTGCTGACTCATGCCATGTCCCCTTGAGCATAATAACACTTATGGAAATTCTTTTTTCACTTGAAAGTATTTTAATTCAAATCTCACGCAAACGTCAGGTCAAAGGGTAGTCCCATTAGGTCATAAGGGTTTTTCACTTCTCAAGGTCATTCCTTCCATCATATGAAGTCAGCACATATATGAGAGGGACTAATTAAGCAATTTTATTTCCAGACCATCATAATGTAAAGATTATATTTTTTTTAAGTTGTATTTTTTCAGTTTAATGACTTTTATATCAAAATGTCATTTTGATAGAAAAGTCAAATATGTAATTTATTTTTTATTTCTCAAAATGTTATTTTATTTCATTTTATGTAACAATTTTATCCCAAAGCTATCAAATGTAATTATGTCCAGCCCAAAGTGGAGCAAAAGAGCCACACTTCATGTTGATCAAAGCCTGGAATGCCAAAAGTCAGAAAGAAAAAGAATATTAGTGACAAAGAGGAAAGTAAACATTCGAAAAGTGGGTAATTTTAAATAAATTTCAAATTAAATAAAGTTATAAACCTCATCAAGCACCTCAAAACACATAATTGTTTTCATTCAAGCATCAAAATCCTTCAGCAAAGCAGAAAATCCACATTTTGGAGAAATTTGGGCAAACATTGCTTGGCATTGCACTAATTTCTACGCACTGCGCTAATTCTCAGGAGCACTGCACTAATCCTCAAAATCTCAGTGCAAATTTTCTTGGCACTACGCTAGTACGGAGAGGCATTGCGCTAATACTTCAACGCTGCGCTAATGCCCAGCTCAAATTTTAAGCCCTGAAACTCATTCAAACTTTCTCAAATATTCACCAAAGTTCCTTCCACCTCTCTTGCAAGTAAGTAACCTAATATTTCACCCTCTTTTCAATATTGAAAAGGATTTTTATGCTGTTTTGGTGTGTATGTGAAAATGTGGAGGGTTTTCATGTTAAAAACCCTAGTTTATTCCTTATTCCAAAATTTTCACCCTTAGATCCCACCTTACACTCATACATCATTATAAAAACCTACCAAATCATCTTATAGCACCATAAAATCCCTTTCCCTATCCCTCTTCCCTAAACCTAATTTCAGTTCCCATTCCCTTCTACTTCATCCCTATGGTTTCCAAACTATTAAGCTTAAGATGACTGAAGAGTATGAAAGAGAGATCCATGAGGAAGAAATAACAAAGAGAGGTGATCACAAAGGAGGGAAAATCAATAGGTTTGAACCTATGACCACAAAAAAGCTCATGGACTCTCCTCTTACTATTTCCTGTTTCAAACATGTGGGTTTTTTTGAATTTTGTGAGAAGGTACATCAGATCCAATATCATCCTTTGATGACCATGTTGTTCATCACTAATATTCATGATAGATATGTTACACTTGTTGGGGTTACCTTTACCATGTCCACTGATGCCATTGAAGATGCTACAAGGATCTCTAATGTGGGAGAGAAATGGTTTAAAAAGGTAAAAATTAATGTGAGCTATTATAACCCATACCTCAAACCTAGATATAAGGATGAAAAGAAATTTTTTTTCCCTTTCTCTCATCTCCTTGATTGGCATGCCTCTATGATTAAAATAATAATGAAGTATTTCCCTTGTGAGGGGAGGTTTACTCGACTCTATTCATACCATATCTAACTCCTCGTGCACTTCACTAAAGTCAGAATGCTTCATATTCCTCACTATCTTCTCCAAAGAATTGAAAATATGGGATACATTGTACAAAAGAGGTAGTGTAATCATCAAATTCAAATTTTGTTTCACCACTCCCTCATCAAGATGGTGGTCCTGCATCAGCTGGAGTAGAAGAAGAGTTCTTGGGACACTTTCATTGCAATTGAAATCTTCACTTCCCCACCTAGTCATCATGAGCAGAGTATCCCTTCTTCATCTCATCCACCCATACCTACTTCTCCATTTGAGCCTACTGCACATACTTAATCACCTAGTCATATCCATTCACCCCATGTTGACCCTACTTCTACACCTCTCCATAACATTTCACCATCACCACATCATGATACTGAGGTTGTTGGTGCAAATGTAACTAATGCTTAGCCATTTTCCAAGACCTTTCAGAGAGGCCAAAGGAATGTGTTTAATTCACTTTCAGTTAAATGGGCCATGCCTTATTCATAAACAAAACAGGTACACAAGGGCAACGAAAAGGCTAGAAAGCCTATCATTGACGAGAAGGAAGACAAGCATGAAACTGAGCAAGAGTTTTAGCTGATTGAACTTGATGATGATGAGGATGAAGCTAGAATCACTGATGCATTGATCAAAAGAAAAGAGGCAAATATTAGTGAAAGTCAAGCTAATCTTGATAGAGAAAAATATGTGATTGGTTTTCTTGAGCAGTAAAATTAGCAGCTGAAGACCAAGCAGATCATCATTGAGGTGAGGACCATCAAATCTCAAAAAGAGTCAGGGAAGGCTACGGCCTTGTTGGAAGAGACCTTCGACAAATTTAGTGAGCTTGATAATGAGGAGGATGAAGCTCCAAGATAGAGACCAAAGAAAATTAGGCTTTGAGAGCTCTAGCCCGTGAAAGACAAAAAGAGGCTAAGATGGTAGGGCAGCTCACTCCAAGTGAGATGCATGCCCTTGAGATTAGTAGAGATAGAGAGTCATTGCTTGATAGAGCCAATTTTCATTTGGAGGGCTTACTGTAGAAGGTCAAAAGGGACAATGATATTCAGGGGAAGGTGGCAAAGAAATATGCCATGAGGAACAAGATTGCAAGGGCCAAGCTCAAAAGAGCGCATGCAAAGATTGAGGCTTTGCCGAACAAAAGGAGAAGCAGAATTTATATATACTTGTTGAGGTGTCTCTTCACGGTTCAAAACCTTAATCAGCAAGTGAAATCATGTTTTTGACAAATTTTCGCACATTTGGCACTTTGGTGCAAATTTTGGTTTTTTGAGCAATTTGACACATAGAAATTTTTCTAAAAACACAGTGCCCTTGGCATTGCATTTTTATTTGGAGCATCCAAATGGAAAATCGTTAGCATATGCATTTTCATAATGGTGACTACATCCACATCAGCAAGTTTCAGGAGATTTGGAGTAGAACTGGTCCATCAAAAGTACAAAAAACCTGATAATTTTCATGTTTCTGCCTCTTTTTTCACCTTGGAACTACGCTAATACCAGTCTTGGGAGAAATCAGTTTTTATAGGGAATATTGGAATCATTTTGGAAAGTGAAAGACTATTTCAAAACTATACTTCGATACATTTCCAATGAGCTATTATGGAGCGCATTTGGACAAGTGGAAGGACTCTAAAAGTGGCTTACAAAAAAGGTCAATTTTTCTGTCATGGCACTGCTAATGACAGGAAATTGTCATTTTCACCATCTTCAACATTCTTGACTTTCTGATATTTTTTCTTGGGAAAATGAAGAAAATCACTAATTTAAATGGTCATGGTGAGTGTAAATGTAATTTTTTAACTTTAATCTTGGGTAGATACATAGGATAAGTTGTAATACCTCTCATATCAATTTTTTTTTTTTTAAAGTATTGTCAAGAGATTATATCACCTTAACAACTTTGCCAATTTAAGTATATAGTACCCTGTTATTTGTGTAGACAGAAATCTACCTGTATAATTTTAATTACAACTTTCTCTCAAGTTAAAATATAGATAATATAAACCTTCCCATCTTTTAATTATGAACATAATAATCATTTATATAATTAGAACCATTATCGCGATGGTATAAAATCTTTTATACATATATATATTATATCCACTTACATAAATTTATCCTCACTTCGAACTTATGAATTCACATTTCTAAATCATAATTATTTTATATTAAAATCCAACTAACGTTCATAATTATGCTTCCAACAATAGTGAACTTAACATATTCGAATCTGACCTTTATTATCACTTATGTACTTGATTTAAATTCAAAACCTCTCAATGAAGTCAGTTTAACTACCCTTACATATACACTGGCATTCTAATAGGTGACCTATGCGATTTATTTCGAATGATCTTGTGCACATAGAATTATTTTTCCAACCCATCTTATATTTATTAACAAAATACACTTACGTGGATCTCGACTATACTACAGACCACAGAGCCTCCAACTGTCCATACGATTTTCTAGGGCAGATTTTTAATGGGATTTGGTTTACCTGCCAACGTCTTTACCATTAATACGAATATAAAAATTAGTTATCTTTAAATCCTAATTTGGTTATGGTAGTTGATCCTATTTATTTTCCTTAGTCTACTTCATTGAATTTTCTGGAATAAGTCTGTCCCTGCATGGATCGACATACGAACACATCAATTCTATCAGTAAAATTTCACATGGCTTCTCCCCATCGGCATTTCAATCCAGTAATCTGAGGGATAACCCCGGATCTCCTGCCATGTGGACGGCGGAAGAACCATTTCCTCCCTAGGGTTTTAAAGAGCATAAAAGTTACTCGTTTTCTTCTGCAATCACTTGTTGTTTCTGATAATTTTCTTTTCTCTGTTACGATTTGTAACCCTCCTTGCCCGAGAGGTTCACAGAGCTATGCATGATGAATCTAGTTTTTTCTTCTCCTACAGGTTACATATTTTTTTTTTCTACTTGGTTAATAATTTTCTTTGGATTATTTAGGTCTTTCTCGACATCCTTGGTTTTGTATTGGATTTTATCTAATTTTCGGTTTCCTATTTGAATGCCGAAGCAAGTTCTGCAACTCACAGGGGCGTCTTTCTTATTGTAAGTGAAATAGGTAAGTAATTTCTATAAAGATCCTAAAATATTGAAATAATTAGTTTTATATCCTTTGGGATAAATGAAATGGGACTAGAGTCTAATGGCCCTCTATTAGGCATTCATATTCAATATGCAATTTTGCAATTTTTACCGAAGACTGAGTGAGTCAATTAATACACCTGATTTCTTATCCAATGCGGTCTATATGGCTACTGTCCATTTATACATTTTCATTTTCACATTTATAGTATTTTCTTGAGCTTTTCTCTCAAACGAATACTATCCCATAGTTGATAATAAAGAATTTAAGAGTTAAATTATTTTCCTCATAAAAATTCTACGGCTCTATTATTTTTCCACTTTATGTTTCCTGTATAGTTCCTTTAGACTCCCAAGCCTTTATTTCTCAGTTGGAAGAGTATATGAGTCATTTTATTTTATTAGTTTAATATGTTGGCAGTATCAATACAATGCTGAGGCTTCCACTTCTTAAACGTCTCTTTCCAGAATTAGTTATAAATTTGTCTGTTACTTAGTATTGATAATTCGTATTCGGCTAGTTAGACTATAACTGTAGCTCCTATATGTTCTATTCTTAATATGATTTAAATATTCATTATGTTTTCAACACAGATGGATTCTTCGAAATATGCATTTCACCTCAACGTTGTTCATGGCGACATGAACGATATTGGAATAAGTATGAGATGATTAACATATATGTTCTCGTTAAATTATTTTGATGCCAGTTTTCCCTACTCCTATTGTATCTTTTTCATTCTTAAATTTTGGATCTATTCGTACTGACCCTCGTATATTTGGTTTTTACCAGGTAAAATTATCTGATCATATTAACCTAAGGTATATCCCTTCTTTACTTTCTAGCTTTTGTTTATGTCATTCTTTTTTCTTTTATATAAATATATATGAGAGTACTTACAGTAAAACGGACTCTTTGTGGTTGCAGTTGACATTTTTTATTCTTATACAAAAATACCATACTTCTTCATTTCCATGTTTCCACCCACAATTTGGTTTTCTACTTGTTGTGGTTATCTCAGGTTGGTTGCCAAGTTAAATTTGGATATTCAACATAGTGTCAACACATTGTACCAGCATATTGAGCCTTCTTAGTTTGGCATTACCTTAGATTTAATTCTCTAAAGAATTTATACAATTGAGACATTTGTAGTATTAAATAACACTGTATAAATTTTTTTGTGTAATTAATTGAACATTAAGGACTGTATAAGTACACAGGAGTGGAGACCTTTTCCAGATAGGAGGTAAAGTTCTCCTTGTATATTTAATTGTGTTCAAAAAGTGGTGGCACCAAAATCTGTCCCCTGTTCTTTGAATTTTATAATTTTATGTTTATAAGGTAGTGTAGTATTTCTGTCTTGGCAGGGTGTAGTCAAATTATTCAATGCTAAAATTAAAATGACTTCTATATGCATCCTCTCTAAGGACTTTTTTTATTCTAGAAAAGTTATTACACAGGTTAATTTACTTCATATTTCAATTTCCACCTGAAATTATAGTACAGAACTGTGTTCTTTTTCCCTTTCTCATGTGTAAATCATTGTGGTTCATATTTTATTCATAACAATTATCAGAATGTTTTATTTCTACAAAGATGCTTTCCAACTTTGTTTATAACATAGATATACATTCCAAAACTATGCTTCTTTAATTTAGTTTCAGTTTTGAATTATTTTTCTATAGTTTATACTGAAATGGGTAGCCATACAGTAGAGCACATCTATGGTTATGGAGTAACTACTTATTCATACATGTATCAAATTTTTTTTCATTTTAGAGTTTGTTCCTAAATGAGCTATACGCTTGACAACAGCATCTCTAAACCAACGGCATGGTGAAATGGCTTGAGAGGTACCAAACCTCAATTAAACCCATCACTGGTCATCTGGATATCTCTCGCAGTTGGCACTCTCATGTAATATGTCATAACTATTGTTATTTCACTATTTTCTTCTATAGTAGTTCTATTAAATGTACAACCACCCAATATAACCATAATTCATAAATTTTCCAGCTTTATACACAATATTAAACACAATAATTATCTTCACATGACTACTTTATGACTATTAATAATTCATCACAAGATAAAATACTAGTAAAATAAACCATTTCTAATTTAAGGTGCATACTACTGGGTTCACTAGTTAGTTTCCCAACCTTATGGTAGAGCTTTCCTGGCCACCCCTGAGTAGATATATTTTCCTCCAGTGATAGACAACCCTTTGTCTATCTTGTGAAAAATATTATTTAATCTGCTTTCCCTCAGCATTTCCATTTAAATCGTTTCTAGTTATTCATAAAGTTGTTGTCTTCCTTGCTGTTCTAGGCTTTCCCTCTGTTTCTTCCACAGAGGTACTTTTAAAGTTGTCTTTTCCGCTTTTCCAGCTTTATTCCATCTCTTCCCAATACTTTCCTCTTTATTGGGGAAATTAGATATTTATCTCCAAATATAATTTTAGTATCTTGCTTTATTCCTTCCAAGGATTTTTTGAAGTTGTGGGAAAGTCTTATCACCTCATCCATCCTCATGGATTGGGTTTTTAGATCCACATCTCAATCTAGTCATTGCACATAATTTTTCCATTTTATTTTATTAAGTTAAAATAATAAAATGAATCCACAAAAATGTTTTCCATTGGGGTCCACTGTACCCTTTTGGACTTGTTCAATTATCAAATAAAAGTATAACAACCTGGGATATTACATATTCCCCCTCTAAAAACAAACACCGTCCTCGGTGTTGACAAAATAAATAACAAAATTACTGTGTAAATAGTGATGGATATTTTTCCATCATATCAGCCTCTCGCTCCCAAGTAGCCTCTTCGGATGTAAAGTGCCTCCACTGCACTTTTACCCTGGCCACTGTCCGGTTCCAGAGCTCAATTTATTTCAACTCCAAGATTCGAAGTGGCTCTGGAAGGAATTCCCTTTCTGGTTCCAGCTGAATCACATTCCAATCAATAACGTGAGCATAATCATGCACATATTTTTTTAATAACGAAACATGAAATACATCATGAACCTTAATGTGAATGGGTAAAGCCAACTTATATGCAACTGGTCCAACCCTTTCCAGCACTTCAAAAGGTCCACAGTAATGTGGAGCTAGATTTTCACAACTTCCGCTGTGAAAAATACTATTGTGGCTTAATCCTTAGACAATACATGAAATCGGGTGCCGCATTCACAAGCTAACCAGAGATTGACTGAAGCAACGTTTATCTACTTCCGCTTATGCATGGAAAAAGTGTTTCGAAAGCTACCTGGCGTGACTTCAGACTCCGTCTAAGACTCATGAAATGAACACATCAACAAGCAAACCATTGAGATTTATTCCCCAGTATGGTCGCCACTATGTTAGTGCTCAAATCTACCTTAGGCTGAAATAAGGTAAAACTCAAGGCTACATCAAACCACGCTCAGCCTCGTAGCTAGCCCTACGAGGACAGGAGAGGGCTCTCTCCGGGTCTATCTCAGAAAAAGGTCTTCAAAGGGGCTGAGATGACTTATAATGAATACTGATTTTAGGCTAGTAAAGAGATAGGAAATTTTGATTTTGATTTTTTGGGTTTTTGTTGAAAAAATGGGAAAAACAATTTTGGGCTCGGGGATGAGGCCAGATCTTTGCAGAATTCGAGTTGGGGCGAGGTAGGCAGTAGTCTTGATGCTTTTGATCAGGTGTATGGATGGATCAGAATGAAAAGGAGCTGAAGAGGGCAAGGGAGAACATGGATCCTCTCCAAACAGGCGAAAACATGTAAAACTAAACAAATTTAAAGGCAAAGCACTGAAACAATGGATTCAACCTCATTTACTCATTCATTTAGTTTCAGAAGCATAAGAAGGGAATGGCATACATTAAAAATGAAAGAAATTACAATAAACTGAGAGAAAACACCATCAAGAACTGAAAGCCACAAGAATCCCAACAGGTGCTGCAAAACCTCTGATCTTTCCTTAGCCAAAATGCAGAAAATATGTACAATAGTGTGCCAAACTTTTCCCAAGAGTCCAACCAGTCCAACCCTGAAAGTGTCTCAGAAAATACAATAAATAGACAAGTCTAACCCCTTCCCATGCCTCTAGGGGTCGAGCTCATGCTTCTAGGAGCAGTTTGAACCAATTCTAAACAAGGAGCTAAAATCTAGGCAGCCAAACAACGTGCCTCTAAAAGGAAGGAAACTGATTCTTTCACTTGATTTTCACTTTTTTGGGAGTGAATCATCTAGAATAGGTAAAAGTGAATCAAAGTTACATGAAAACCACAAAATTACATCAAGATAACTCAAAAATTACATTCACAATCAAAACTGGTCCAACTGGCCGAAATCCTGAGCTGGAAGATGAAAAATTAGCCAGTTTTCTCTATGCACCGCGCGCCTGAGCTCTATGCATCGCGCGCCTTTCAGCCTGCTTTTGGGGCACTTCCCGGCATCAAAATCAAGCTCATGATATCTTTTTGGAAAGCCCTAGATGTTTACTATCCAACCCAAGTGGAGTTTCCCAATTTGGAGCTCATTTTACCCTCCAAAACTTCATTCTCCCACAAGTACTTCCTGCTGGTGCAAAAGGTGGCAGAAAGGTGATTTTCATGGTGTTTTTGGCCCTTTTGATCATCCAGAACTTGGTGAAATGCTTCGGCCATTTTTGAGAATGCATAAATTACCATGAAAAATCCAAAAATACAAATTTTTCCTCTAGCAAGTGTCCCAATCATAAGCGCGCGTCGTGACGCGCTACGCGTTGGGCTGAAAAACCTGTTTTGAGACCAAAATTTTCCAAAATGACAAAAAATTCTTCAAATTTGCTCAAATTTAGAGCGAAGACCCTCCATCATGTATCATGCTCAGCCAATGAAGCCTCGGCCAAAATCCGGAGTGGATCAGGCCTCTTTCGCCTTTTTAGTGCTCTGCTCAACCTCCTCTTCAGAATCTTCATTTTTGCTTTGCAGACGTGCATGCGGGCCCAATAATGACCTTTCATGTGACGGAACATGTCTTTGTCTCTATTGGCCTTTGCCAACAACTTCTCCAGATGAATGTTAACATGTGTGAGGCATGTCTCTCGCTCAACTGGTGTCATGTCACCGGGTCTCTTCCGGGCCAATTGTCGATCTTCACGGATTCGCCGCAGCTCTACAAGTGTGTGCTGATCCTCTAGCTGTTTGTTATGCTGCTCCAGGTAGTTTATCACCCACTGAGCTCTCTGCAACTTAACATTCAACGTGTCAATCTCGGTCTTCTGCTCCTGGATGATCTCTTTCAGTTTCGAGCTAGGAGAGCTCACATCAACATCGATGAGTGTAAAGTCAGTGTCTCGGCCTCCTGAAGGGCCCTCATCGTGCATAGGCCTCTTGCCTCTATCCTGAATCTGTACCTGTGCTGAAGAAGAAGGCGAGACCCCTTCCACATCATGTGGAGATAATACTCGCTCTGCTGATGAAGTCAACGAGACCCCTTCCACATCATGTGGAGATAGTACTCGTCGTGTAGCTGCAAATAAGGCTCTGTGGCCTCGCTGATATGTCACATACACTGGAGCACTGATATGCTCGGTCTCAGGAATGTCAAGTTGGCGTGAAGGCTCTCCCTCATCATGAACTACCTCGGGAGGCGGCTGTGGCGCTGCAAAGAAGTCACGGGAGATGAAATCCTCCCAAGCAATGCCCTGCTGTGTCAGTTGATGTACCACCATGATTTTGATCAGCGCGTAATGATATATACTGCTATGCTGCTGTGCTGGGGTCTTCTTCTGTACAAGAAATGTCATCCGCTCTATGTTGCGATACATGAAGTATGGAATGCTCATCATACGTACCCTCGTGAAATGCATCAACAAACGGATATGGTACGCATAGAGGCGCGAGAATCTGCCCTCGCAACTAAAATATCGAATGATGAGCTTCATCAATGGTGCAAACTCATCCTTCAGAAATCTGAATGGAAATACCCTGCTCAGCTGCCTCATATACCCAGGTTTGATGTATGGCTCATAGTAGGATTTCTCTAGCTGTTGTCTTTTGTTCCATTCCTCTCCTATGTTTGGTATCCGGGTGGCCTGAGCAATGGTCTCTGGTGACAGAATGAAGTTAACTCCGGCAAGGTTTACATGGCCATCATGTAAATGTAGAACAAATAGACGAGCTAGCTCATGATGATGTTGGGTTTGTGAAATCATCTCACAGTATTGGAAACATGACTGATGCTGAAAACAATCCATTGCAAGTGGGCAAGCCTGCAATTGAGCCAAAGAAGTAGGCTCCTCCCTGACATGCCTACCACTTTTGCCACTTTTGTGAGACCTCCGTGGCACATTAACCTCTGCTGTGGAATCACTGTCATACTCCTGCTCATAAATTGAATCCGTCTCTGACATGGCGCTGAAATCAAGATGTTTGAAAAATATATGCTGATATAGGTATAGTGAAAACAAGAGTTCAGTGTATGCTCTAATCCCGAATGTGTCACATGTGTATCAAAGTGTTATAGAAAAGCCACAATGATAAAGGTTCTGTCAAATGAGTTTGAATGGAAAATAGTCACTACTTTGACTACATGGGGATTTGGACAAGTGAGTAGGAAGGAGTGTAATGTAGTGTAGGACAAAGAACAACCCTTGCAATGATAGTTAGGCTTTGTCAATGGAGAATGGGGAATAGTGAATATGGGACTGTGTTACAATATAAATGATAAACAGTGTGACAATGACAATGGTAATGACAGCAGTGATTTGAATAGGAGAGAGAGAGCGTGAGGCTATGGTAAACCACAAGCGATGACACCAATAATAATAGAGAGCATGGGCATATATATCAATAACACAAGTTTGGAAACCCCCACAATACCATTAACATGTCTTTCAAAACCCTAGGGAGTGATTTTAGCAATGAACATAGGGTTTATATTTCACCACATCAAACACTTGTTTTTCCATTTTCGAAATACCATAACATGTCCATGATTCACTAAGTAAGCACGAATAACTTACTTGCAAGAAAAATGAGGTAATTTGGCATGAATCTGGGTGAAGGAGTAAATTTTTTTGGCCCTGAAACTCTACACACCACGCGCATGCCCAGTGTGCCGCGCGCTGTGTATGTGTCGTGTGCGTGCAAAAATGCACGGGCCTGTGATGCCCAATGCGTCGCGCGCCTTGTGTGCGTCGTGCGCCACCTATATGCGCCGCGTGCACTACCACTTCGACTTCCACGGCTTTGAAAACAAGTTTTCGCCCTTCAACTCTCCAATTCGACCTTTGCTTTGGGAATTTGTGAAAATGACTTGTCCTCCATGGTTTATATAGGTTGAAAAATATCTCATAAGAATCAGATTTGATTTTAATTTTCTCCATAACCCACTTTGTAATGTTTGGCAATCTTGGCACTTTATCATTTAATGCAATTCTGTCTTTTGGCTTTTCACTTTTTTTTTCTAAGTTTTGGACTGATGTAATGATTTTTGCAGGGATTTTGGCATTTTGACTTTGGCAAAGAACAGAGGCTGCTTTGAACTTTTTATGGTGGAACAAATACATAATTATTACAAAAAATAAATTTGACAGTTTCTAGTTCAAAACAGAGTTTTGGACTAGAAATGTCTTCAAATGTTTTTGAGAATAAAAATATGAAATAGGAACCTTTTCGAAATCATCCTCATGGCCTGCGGGCTTTTATTACATGTAACAAAGGACTGAAAACCCTAGAATCTAGGACTACAGACTCTTGTTGACGAAAATAATCATTTATGACCATGAATGACGTGACCTGAACTTCAGTGATTTTTGAGGAATTTTAATCAGCCCTGCAGGTACAAGCATGAGGAAATACAAGATGACCAGACCCTCTCGTCAGTCAATGGCATGCCCCTAGCGAAATGCAACAAAGTGGAATGAGCGAGACACCTAAAAATGATATGCAAAAAGTGAAATGATCTCTGACGGAGGGCTGTAAGGACCGACTCTAACATTGGCTCCAATGGGGATGGTAGCTCCAAGGAGATGCCAAGAACAGCAGATCTCTGGAAGAGCTAGGCAGTGCCTTCATCCATTGGGTGATGGAGTCATTATTTGAACGGATAACACAAAACTTTTGACACATTTATTGACTGAAAAAAAAAAAAAAAAAATTGACTGAAACTTGACTAAGACCGACTCAATTTTAAAACTGAAAAGACTAATAAGACTAACTTGAAAAACCTCAAACAAACTAACCTCCATCTCCAGAATTATAGCCTTCGTTCTGGGCCCCAGACTGAAGACAAGATATCAGCACACACTTGCGATAAAAACAGAAGTAGAACGATATATACAATGATGATGAAATCAGCAGCAAATACTCAGAAATAGTATCGCTTGAGCAGCTGACCATTGATCGGCCCTCCCGGACAATCATCCTCATTCATTTCCTTGAGAAGAAAGGCGTTCTGACCATGATACGCTACAATCTTAAAAGGACCCTTCCCAAGGTTTTCAAATTTGTCGTGCTTTCCCTTATCTTCATTTCGAGCATCCCACTTCAAAACCACCTCATCCAGCTGAAACTTATCTGCTTTCGCCTTCCTATCATAAATATTCTTAATGCGCTCCTGCAACTTGAATGTATTTTGAAAGACCTCCTCCCGTGTCTGCTGTAAATGAATCATCTGATTAATCCTTCGCTGCATGGGATCTTCCTCACTACCGGCTTCCTGAAGCAATTTGACTACCGGGACAGCAAGAGAAGTGGGAAAAACTGTGTCTACCCCATACACCAACTCGAAAGGAGACATGCCAATAGATTTTTTCTGACTTACCCTATCAGCCCAAAGTGCATTCACTAATTTCTTGTGCCAGCCTTTTTTATTTATTTCCAGCAATTTCTTAATGATATTCACCAAAGACTTATTTGAAGATTCCACCAAGCCATTTCCTTGCAGATGGTAGGCAGTCAAATGTCCCAAGCTGATGTTGTACTTATAGCAAAATTCAACCATCCTCTTTGACTTGAAGGCCGCTGCATTATCTGTGATTATCTTACTAGGACACCCAAAACGTGACAGAATATTATTTTCAAGAAAAGAGATAATTACCGCATCTGTGGCTTGTCGAGTGGGAATCGCCTCGATCCACTTCGTGAAGTAATCCGTTGCTGTCAATATCCATCTATGCTGTCCTGACGATGCCGGATGGATTTCCCCAATGAAATCCAACCCCCACTACTGAAATGGTGCACTGACTTCAATTGGTTTGAGAGGCAAAGGCTGTAATTTCTGCTTCCCTTCGAAAATTTGACATTCGTGACAATTCTTAACAGCCTTATATACATCAGAAAATAAAGAAGGCCAATAGTAACCTGCCCTTAGAATCTTATTCGCTGTGGTTTTCCAAAACAGATGGCCCCCGCAGTCTCCTCTATGAAAGTCCTCCAAAACTCTTTTGGCTTCTTCCTCTACCAAACAATTCAATAACATTCCACCAGGTTCTTTCCAATATAATACAGAATTCAATATGCAAAACTTTGCAGCCCTCAACTTCAAGGTTCTATTCTTATTTCTAGGCGTCCTGGGTGGTGGAGACAAATTCTGAAGTACGTATAAAATGTCAACATACCAAGGGGAAGAAACAAAAATATCAGATACCTGAAATAGTGTACTCTCCTCATCTTCATCAGACATGGCAGCAATCAAATTTATATCTAGAGCATGCAGATTTGTTTCAGCCATGAGCTTGGCTAGTCCTTTTCCTTTGAGCAGCTTGGTCGGTTTAATCTCCACATCATATTCTAACAACGCAGCGATCCACTTTCCCCGTCTTCCTTCTGGATCTGCCTGTACCAAAACATCTTTAACTGCTGCGTTAGGAACGTAGGCTATAATGTGGGAATGCAGTATATACACACGGAAATATTTCAAGGCCTTTACAAGAGAAAGTGCTTGTTTCTCAATAATGTTGTATTTCAACGCTCCGTCCCTTATAATCCGACTGAAAAAAGCAATAGGCTTCTCAACTCCATCTCTTTTTTGCATCAAAACAGCTGCCAAAGTGTGCTCAGAAGCAAACGAAAACAAAATGAAGTCCTGTGTGTAGTCTGGGCTGATTAAAATAGGGGCTGAAGAAAGAGCTAACTTTACCAAATTGAATGATTTCACCGCCTCTTCTGTCCACTTTACCTGATTGTCCTTTTTCAGCATGTTCGTGATTTCTCTAAGATGCTCAGCAAGATTTGGAATGAAACGACGCAGAAAATTCATTTTACCATTAAATGACTGTATTTCTTTCTTGTTCCGGGGCTGTTCAATTTGCTGGATGGCTTCAACACGTGCAGGGTCAACACGAATGCCGTCTTTCGATATGATGTGGCCAAGGAGTTTTCCTTCATCCACGGCAAACAGGATCTTTTTCGGATTCAGCGAAATGCCATATTTTCTGCACTTCTGGAAAACAACTTTTAAGTGATATAAATGTTCTTCATCAGAATTTGAAAACACAGTCAAATCATCAAGGTAAACAACCAAAAATACATCTTTCTCATTGGCGAAAGCCATGTCCATTGCACGCTGAAAAGTGGCACCTGCATTTTTCAAACCAAACGGCATTTTGGCATAATGAAACGTTCCCCATGGAGTGGTGAACGCAGTTTTGTCACGATCGTCCTCATGCACTAAAATTTGATTATATCCTGAATAGCCGTCGAGTAGTGACATCCTTGATGCTCCAACTACTCGCTGCAATATATGGTCCATTTTTGGCAGCGGATAATTTTCTTTTAATGACACCTTATTCAAATTTATGAAATCAATACACAAACGGATCTCACCTGTCTTTTTTCTCACGGGCACCAAATTTGAAATCCAATCAGAAAATCTGATAGGCACAATGATTCCTGACTTATACAACCTGTTTACCTCTTTTTCAATCGATGGCAGCAGCTTCGGATTGATTCTCCTCAACTTCTGACGGAAAGGCTTCTGATTTGGTTTAATAGGGATAGTATGCTGAATGATATTAGTGTCATACGTTTTTAAATCTGAGTAATCCCACGCAAAAGCATCAGCAAATGAAGACAACAATCTCACATACTCTGCTCTTACCTTTGGTGACAATGACTTGGATAACTTTACCATCTTGGGATTTTCAGCTGTCCCAATATTTACTTCTTCAACACCTTTTTCGGTCGGCCTCAATGTCGGTTTGCGGGCTACATCGTCTTGATCAAAGAGTTCCTCTAAAGGAATCAATCCTTTAGGAATGATGTTATCTTTAAGTTGCAACACTTCCATTTGATTTATTTGTATATCATCATTACCATCATCATGTTCTATATCTATGGAGGTGTCTTTAAACTTACCCTTATTTTGCAGAAAATCACTAATCTCCTCGTCGTCCTGAAAAACTTGCCAACATCTCTGATTGTTCGGAACGGTGGGGCGGTGCTTCACATGGATCTCAAACTTGTTGCTGGAATTCATTGGGATTTTTAAATTACTTGCTGCCTTAGCAAGTCCATCAGCAACACCATTTTCTATGTGAGGCACACACGTCAAGGTATAATCTGAAAATGACTTCAAAATGTCTAAAACTGCATTACGGTAAGCCCTCATGCAAGGATGCTTGGCTTGAAACTCACCCTTTACCTGTTTTATCACCAACTCCGAATCACCATAGACTGCAATTCTTTTCGCTTTTAGCTTTCTTAGAATCTTAAGGCCATCAATCAGAGCCTCATACTCCACCTCATTGTTAGAACAGTCAAATGCTAGTTTGTAGGACCATACTCTCACATTACTTGGAACCTTATCCGGAGCGGAAAATGGACTGCGTATCCAAACACCAATTCCAGCACCATCACTACCCACTGCGCCATCGAAATCCATGGTCCAAAGACCATCTTCATCCTCCTCTAAGTGCTGAAATTGCACCAGCTCTGTTTTTTCTGTTTGTTGCCTATCGTCTTTAGCTGATTGCTCAGCAGTATCTTGCTTTTCTCATCTTTCTTTCTGCAGAACTTCTCTAAAATTCTCGGTGATCTCTGGTATATCTTCTGCCTAAATTAACTGACTATCTATATCATAAAAAATATCAGCAAACAAAACAAAAGACTCTAAGTCGGTATGTACATAATTTACAGGATGATTGATTGGTTTCTCCTTGCTTGTTATCATGTATTTCATCTTCTGCTCTCGATATAACTTTCTCATTTGACCAAAGACTGGAATTGTTGCATAGGAGAAATCTAACTGTAGTGTACCTTTCAACTTTTCTCCCCAAGATCTAGAAAGGAGCATCCCAAATCGAGGAGGAATGTCCGCCACAACCACATCCATCAAGACATTATTCGCCGGAATTTGATCTAAACTTACAACCAAATCTTTGATGAGTCCGATACATCTCACGCGGCTGGAATCAAATGAATACAAATCATGGTATTTCCTTGTAATATCTAAACCCAACTTTTCCATGATCGCCTTTGGCATAAGATTGTGCGAAGCACCAGAATCAAACATGGCATTGTGCAATACATATTCATGCAACCTCAAACTGATATAAAAGGGAGGAACATCACTGTCAGGGGACTCACCATCTAAAGCAAGCCCAAATATCAATTCGGGCTGATCATCTTCAATACTTACCGTGTCAAACATTGGATCAAAATTCAGAATTTTAGAAACTTGACCTCGATAGCTGTTGTTCTTCATAATTTCTGTCAAAGGAATAGATACCTTCAATTTGGAAATTTCATTCTCCAAACTAAAAGTTGAAACTCTTTCAACTTCTTTGACCAGAAATTCTTTATTTTCAGTCTTATCTTTCATTATACTTGAATGATTGGCCTTTTCTGCTGATGATGATTTACTAGCTGCGGGATCAATTGTCTCTTTTCCTTTCTTCTGTGGTATAGGTGAATCCATCTTTGGTGCTGAAGCCTCTTTTCTCTTCTGAATTGGGTTTATGGGCACATCTCTGTTTCTCAATGAGTATTGCTTCTGCTGAGCGGACAAAGCATTCATATACCCTCTTTGGTATTCATCTGATTCTTCCTCCAGAGCTGTATCATTTGCTAAAATGAAATCCTCATC
The DNA here is from genome assembly GCA_034641835.2 of Pinus albicaulis. NCBI lineage: Eukaryota > Viridiplantae > Streptophyta > Pinopsida > Pinales > Pinaceae > Pinus > Pinus albicaulis. The sequence continues at coordinate 1,619 of JAXQQM020068962.1, read as the reverse complement.
TTTCTATGCAGCTGAACTTTCTCCATATTCTTCATCCTCAGTGATGTAAATGGGCAGATCGTCGGGAGTAAAGAAGTGGTTTTGCTCACCTACTACATCATCGTCATCGTCTGAATCTTGACTCACAAAATTCTGCAAAAGAGGAGTTTTAATCTGCTGCTGGGCTGCCGGCTCTTGTGCTCTCTGTTCACGCTGCTTAATTCTGAACTGTGGTTGCTGCTGGCCACGGTAGTTGGGATTACAAATCTGCATTTCTGGCTTGTCAAGCGTCATTATTTTGAACATTTTTTCCATCTCACGAAGCAAGTGTTGTTCTGATGCAGATGTGGAAGCTTCTTCTTTTATGGTCACTCTTTTCTCTGCTTTCAACCGGGCTCTCTTATCATTTAGATTCGCCTCAACACTAACAGCAATCTTCTGCATATCTTCCAAGGTAGGCGGATCTCTGCCTCGTAGTGAATAAGCCATCTCCGGATAAAAACCGTCCGGGAATTTAAGAAGAGCTGATTTTCTAGACGGTCTTAAGTCATCTGGGATTGCATTATAAACTGTATTGAATCTGATAATATAATCCTGAACGGACTCACCAGGATTACGCTTGATGCTGGTATACTCAGAAGTAACTTGCAACGGATCTTTTTTTATCTCCCATCGATCTAAGAATTGTGTCTGAAGCTCTTGTAATGTGTTGATACTTGCGGGCTGTAGAGCTCTGAACCATTTACGAACCTCACCTTCAAAAGTCTGGGTGAACAACCTCATGGACACATTTTCTTCATCTATTTCATGCAGGTCCAAGAAATCTGTCATTTTGACAATATGCTGCTGAGCGGATATACTCTGTGGAGTGCCATCAAATATTGGAATCTTACTCTGATAATCAGCAGGCATAGGATCCAAATTTGCAAGTAAAACAAGAGGTGCGAATCTCGCAGCCATGGCTCTTGGCGGATTTATAATCTGCTGTCTCGGAGAAACAGGTGGAATGGGGGCAGTAGATGAACGAGGTGTATGCGGTGGAGATTGGGGAGGAACTACTGCTGATTGTTGATCAGAGATCTCAGGCTGTACGGGAATGGTAGGGATAAAGGGAGGTTCAGTGGGAATTCGTGAACCAGATGCAATTTCAGATGGCCCAAGAGTTTGTGAAGAAGATTCAATGAATTCGGGAATGTTGGTTGCCACAATGGAGTTTTGAAGATTTAGGATATAATTATCAATAGATCTATTTGCTTGCTCAACTTCTAGATACTTGATGAACTCAGGATTGATGACGGTAGAACCAGTGGCACTTTCGGATTTGGTTTCAAACAATGATAACTAGTAATGATCGTCAAACTCAATATCTTCAATGTATTCAAAAACAGTGGGGTATGAATGAGATTTGACCAAAGGAATAATGGGAGCTTCTCGACGGAAAATTCTTGGGATTAGGTTGGGGTTTTCATATACTGGAGGCAGATTTGGATCAGGATTTGATCTGGTATGCCTTTTTGAAGCCAGTGTATTGATCTATTCAAGAAAAATTCAAAGGACACAATAGATTATTTTCAGCCTATCGACTTCTAGACTCAATCATCCAAAAGTCTAGAACGAATAAGTATACTGGGGTAATTTGC
>JAXQQM020069985.1:0-10968 GCA_034641835.2 Pinus albicaulis | reverse complement strand
TCTCATTCTTGGATGGTTGATGCAGGAGCATCAAGACCTTTTTCTCCATTTGTAAATATGGGGTGTGATAATATTAATTTGTAAATATGGGGTGTGATGATTTTTAATATTTTATTAATTAATTTGAATTAAATAGGAGAAGGTGAGGATTTATGTAAATATCCTTTTATTAATAAAAGGATATGAGGAAATTTAATAAATTGAAGGATTTTAGGGATAAAAACCTATCCTTTAGGGATGTTGAGAAATTTAGGGGTTTGTTGAGGATTTTAAGGGATTGAGCATTTAATTAAGTGATTTTTAAAATTGTATAAATAGGAAAGGGGTTTTGAGAGAAAAAACATTGAGATTGTGAGAGAGTGTGGTAGAGAGCTGGTTTTGAACAGCCAAGGCTGTAAGCCTCTGGCAATTTGTAAGGGCCAAGAACGTTGAATATTTGGTCAAGAAGATCAGTTTGTAAGTATATTAATTTTTTTTATGAAAGTGTGATTTGGAGTTATGTGCCTTAATGAACTGGTTTATGTATGGTTAAATTCTGCATAAGTGAGCTTTTGAATGCTGGTTATGGCTTGAGAGTGTTAAATCATGCGCCTTAGCTGAGTCTTTATGAGTGATTGAAACCCATAATAAAGAAGTGAAGTGATGAATCTGTGGTAGTAGACTTGCTGGCAATTATTTGTGGAAATCGATAAACATTTGTGTTGAAATCCAAAATGTAAATTTAATTGAATTCATAGAATTGGAAATTCGATCACTATGGATCGATTTCAAAGGGAAAAACTTCCTGTATCAGTGAAGTGTTAGTTATCGTTTGAAGAAGGCGTTGCCAAGAACTCTGTATGACCGTCTCTAAAAAATGCAGTACGCTGTTCTTGAAACAAACGCATGGAGCATTAATGAAACGCTGGTTATTTAATTACAAACTGGAATGTGAGTCGATTTAAAAATGGAATGAAAGATGTTTTAAATGAAATCAGAACGTATGCAGGTTTGGGTGGTATGCAAGTTTAAAATCATACTTATAAGATCTGTTTGTAAATGCCAGCTATCTGTGGGGTCGAAATAACAGGAATTTAACCATTCTTTATTGAAAAACGCTTTAATTAAAGTCTGCGTTTGAATCCTGTGGTAGAATGCCAGCGCTGGAGAATTCAATGTCTAATAACGTTGAATGCTGATTTGATAATGCGTATTGCGGGTTGGAATAAAGTGAGAAATAAATAGCAGAAGGTGCAGTCCAGAGATGACGCAGTCCAAAGATTGATTCAAATGGGTATGAATATGAAGTTGAATGTCGAATTGTGAACGTGGGAAGATTCTGTACATAAATTGTTGTAAAAGTCGATTGACAATGGTGAAGTTACATTTGAATGGTTAACGCAGGTTTGAAATCAAATCTATGAATGTCTTGAACGCTGTATTTAGAATGTACCAGAATGAATGCTAATTGAACGCTGTTTATGTCAATTGATGATGGATCGAATGCAAATTGTTGGCATAATTTACATAACACAGTTTTAAAAATCGATCTGCTGGGGTATGGAACCAGAAAGTTAATGCGTTAACCCTGAAATGATCTGTTTGCCGGAAGGATGGTTGTCACTTAGAATTATTTTGCAGAATAGCCAGCATTTATATATGTTTGAATGTTTCATAGTTGCAGGGAGGAATCGATTGGATAGCACTGGAATGAAATCGATTGAATGTTGTAATAAAGGGCGCAGATTATTGGAGAGAGATGAATAGCAGTGGGTAAACAGAGTCTGGAAATGGCGTACAGTAAATGCAGAATCAATCTACAGTGATGAAAATTGCATAGTAAGGAGTTGAAGAGTGCTGCTGAATTCTGGAAAGGTATGTTGTGGCTTAAAATCTGAGTTTATAGTGGCCATAGCAGAAAACTGTTTGAAGAAATGTGTGAACGAAGTTAAATGCAATGAAATGGAGTTTTGTAATTGCCAGATTGAGATTTAATACATGGGCGCATTTGTTTTATGGAAAGTTTATTTGAAACCCGGTATTAAAACCCATATGTGAAGTAATGAGTAGAATGTGTTAAAAAGAATGTGCTGGTTATTGAAAATGTAAGGTGAATTTCAATGTTACTTATGGTAGCAGTATGATATTGCATGAAATGAATCTACATCAGTAACTTGAAGGAATTTTTAAGAGGGCAAATGTACATACATTGAATATGATGTGGAAGGGCAAGGGCGTATAATATTGGAATTTATGAGTTAAGCGTTGGTTGTGTATTTTCTTAACTAGTTCATATGTTAAGGACAGAGTCAATGGTTAAGATGTGGGCACATAAAAATTGGGTTTTTTATACTTTCCAAGAATTGAGTGCATTGAAGTGAGGATAAAGTCCAAGTCTTTGGGTTATGAGAGTATGGTTTATATTTATGATTGTGTGAGTATTTGCCAGGAATTGAAAGCTGAGCTTTCGCATATTAATTGAGATTGCCAGTGGGTGAAAATTGCCGTGTATTGAAGTTCAATTGGGAAACTGTTTGAAGCGCATGTTTGTATATGCATAATAAGAAAAGATCCTGGTTATTTGCAGGCTAGCCCTGCATCAATGGTTTTAGTGGTTATAATCAAATTCATGTAGCACCTGAAGACCAAGATAAGACCACATTCACCTATCCATGGGGGACTTATGCCTACCGAGTACTTCCTTTTGGATTGTGCAATGCACCTGCAACATTCCAAAGGCGCATCTAGGAATTTTTTTTTATCTAATACATGATTGTGTAGAGGTGTACATGGATAACTTTAAAGTTTATGGGAATTCATTTGAAGAAGCTTTAGAAAATTTGGAAAAGGTTATTAAAAGATTTAAGGAAGCAAACCTTTCACTAGGTCATGAAAAATGTTTTATGATGTTTACGTAGGGATTCTTTAGACATCAAATTTCAGGAGATGGAATTAAAGTTGATACATATAAAGTTGAAGTCATATCCAAACTATCAATTCCAATTTGTCAAAAGGATGTTATAATTTTTCTAGGATTCACAGATATTATAGGATATTTATAGAAAATTTCAATAAAATAGCATCCTTCAAGTTACTTACCAAATATTGTGAATTCGAGCTTGGAATCTTGATTTCCAATTGGCATTCGAAACTTTAAAAAACAAAAATTTCTCGAAGCACCCATCTCAAGAGGTCCAAATTGGAAACTACATTTTCACATTTCAACATATGCTTCATATACAACTCTAGGAGTTGTATTATGAAAAAAGGATTTGATCCCCTATGTCATCTATTACACAAGCAAAAATTTGACTCCCATCGAGTTAAATTATACTCAGAATCGAAAATTAATTCTTAGTTGTTGTCCATGCTATCAATAAATTTAGACATTATATTACAGTGCTATGAAACCTTTGTTCATACAGCCACTCGCAATTAGATACTTAATGAATAAACCTATTATTAATGGCAGTAGTTACAAGATGGTTATTTCTCCCCGCAAGAATTCAACATCACTATTCTAGACCAACCCGGAAAACAAAACACAGCTTGTTGATTTCTTGTCTAAAATTAGAAATATCAAAAATGACACTCCAAACTTGAGGATAAATTTCGATGAAAAATATTTTTTTCAATAACTAATAAAACAACTTGGTTTCTAGATATTTATAATTACTTAGTCACGGGAAAATTACCTTCACATTTGTTTCCTAGGGAGAAAAGAAAAATTATTCAAATAAGTGCGAAGTACTTGTTATCACAAAATTTCGCTTGATTGGCTACTAATCGTACAACTCTATGTAATTGTTTCAAACCAGTACTCAGACTCAAGCTTAGCCTCCTCGATCCCTAAAGGGCTCTCTCAATGGGGTTTATGATATTTGATAATGATGAAACTAGATGGTTAACTCTATTTGGAATATAACTTGATTGTGATGTGTATAGGTTGAAAAGAGTATAGGTCTCAGAACCATTGGGTTTATGTAGTCAAAAAATCAGTAATTTCAGTGGTAAGATCTCTCGACATGGAAGCTAAGAGTGTAAGAGTTTTTAACAAAATAAAATCACACATAGAACATAGGGCAACACAAATATTTCATCAATATAGGAAGTCGTAGCATAAACATATGAATTCTAAGTAATAAGGATGAAATCTATTGCAAGTGGTACACATAAAAAATATAGATCATAAAAGCATTAAATACTCCATTAGAATCTCGTGTCCATCAAGGAAAATTCCTCTATATTACCGATATCATCAAATTACATAAAGTTGCAGACATTGCAAAAAATCTCCAACCCTTTACAATTTTGAATATCTCGCCTCTTTAATAGAATTTTTTTACATGAGAGATGATCCGCCTCTTGGCTAGATTCATCGAAATTTTCCTATGACACCTGTGCATAACAGAAAACATGTGCTTTAATGAGAAAATGACAAACTACACTCTAAAACATTCCTTTTCCTAATAGGACTCAAATTGCTACTTATTACATCAACTACCTTATCTCTTAAAATAGTTACATATTTGAAAACTAATGCTTCACATGTTCGAATAGGCTTTGATAGAACTCATCACTACTTGACATCTTAAATACCCTCCTTAAAAACTGAAACAAACCCTATTTTTTAGGAAAACAGGCCTCTATCTTCAACGAATGATTTAGCTGATGAGTTGTCTTCATTTCATGGTATTCAAGTCATGGATGATTGTTGGCAAGGTCCCTCGACTCCGCACAATGTGTCCACTCGTCCAAAAATGCTCTTAAACTCGCTTTCGTAAACCTTCAAAACAACTCGCTTTACGAAACATGAGCGCTTCGTAGCGTTCTTTCGTGGTGTCCAAAAAATGACCTTGCAATCAAAATTTCTTCTTCTTTTTTCTCGCATTGTGTTTATCATGACCCGACACATCCTCACTACCTTTTCCTCTCCTTGAAAGCTACCAAAGGTGGTTTTAGAAGCAAAAATAAAGCTACATAAATTTTCATAGCATTTTCCCGACTTCAAGCCTAGGAAACGCTACGAAACCGTGGAAAAATCTGTAATTTCCATATTTTTGCCTTGTTTCAAAAAGGTACCTTCCAAACTTTGTACAAATTTTTTTTTCAACATTCCATTGACCTCTCAAAACATAAAACCAACTCAACCTAAGAGCCTTGAGGTGTTTCTTCTTCATCGATGATGAGTTGAGCTATGGGTTCCTCAACTACAGTCATCTTTAGACCTTTCTTCTCCAAACTCTCCTCATGGATCAATTCTAACTTCTCTTGAGGTCTTTAACTTGGCTCTTCAGCTTTTTGTTACTATAGTTCAATTGCAGGTTTACTCTTCCGACATGCTTCACTTCTTTCCTTAATTGCATAGTCCATTTGATTAATTGTTGTGTGTTATCTAGGGTCTTTGATACACTCGTCAACTTGTTCTTCCCAAACCTCTTTCATCTTCTCAAAATTCACCTTCGAACATTATGTTTCCTTGCCTCCTTCTTCAACACTACTATTTCATGATTAGCTAACCTTAATTGTTCCTCAACGACTTCAAACTCGTTTTTTTCAATGACTTTCTTTCTTTCCTTTCTTTTTGCTTCGCTAACCGGATCTTCTTCCGTAGGTGATGAAAGGTCTATAATGCTTTGTGGTGGTTGGATGAACTTTTTTACTACTTTCCAAATTTTTTTCTAGCATGTCTTGTCATGGGTTTCCCTATCCTAAAACATAAAACCCGCATCCTCACCTTCAAGCTCTAACTTCTTTGTCGATTTGGCTTTCTTGATCTTCTTTCCACCTCATCTATATCCTCACTCGACTATAGGAGTCTCTTCAATATCAATAGCATCTAGTATGTCTTCTAAATTGCCTTTAGCCACCGTTTGGCTCCTTGTAATCCTTTTGTTGCCATGCTTACTCACATTTGGCTCTTGTTTTGCAGGTGTGAAATAGTAGGTGTATCAAGTCTCTCGCAATCGCTCTCCGTTTCCATCATTACCGGTTCACTTTGCTCTACCCCCTACCGGCTCACTTTGTTCGCTACTAAAGGTGATGGTATAACTCTAGGTTTATGAGTTCTTTAGGGGTAATGGTATCTACTTCAAAACCACTAACAAACAAAAAAATAAGACTAGTATCTCGCCTAGTCTTTGTAACTCATCTAAAACCAAGCAATTTTATTAAACCATGATGAAAAAGTGAGGTTTCACTTCCTTCAGATTTAGCTTGAACTTTATCCCTCGCCATTTTTGCTAAGCTTCGTGTAAATAAAAAGGTAGATCAAGAAATATCTTACCAACAAAATGTAGAAGAAGCTTTAAGTGGTAAGAATAAACTTTATGATATCTCCCTTCACAAGTGAAATATTTCGCAATGATAAGCAGTGAGTCTTTAAGAAATTATCTTTCATGCAGACTCCTTGGAATGGCATTTGTAAGGTCAACCTCACTATTTTTCCGACTTGATAAATTCTTTGCATTCCTCCATGTTGAATTTGAAACATTTGAACCATTTTTATTGTCCTCTTGGAATCCTTGTTGTCTACAATGGTCTCGGTGTTATAGTGAGGTTCAACATTCCCACTTTTGTAGTTGTTCCATTGAAATTTAGGGAAAAATTCTTTAGAAACCCGTACGTGGCATCCTTGCAATATTTGACAAACTCGTAAACACCCTATTCTTCCGAAAACTTCTATAGTTGTTGGGTCTTCATTTATCGTGTTCATGTCCGATGGCTCATATCTCGAGATAGTGGCCACCTTTTTTGGTCTTTCCCTTTGCAACCATGGTGCTTTAATGTCTTCCCCGCCTCGCTTGATCGATCATACCCGCAAACCTTTGAAAATACCCAGATCCACAACTTAGGCTCATGAAATAATTCTCCGTAGCTTAATAACATGCAAAGAGGGAATGGAGAATGACAAATGGCTCAATTTGGAAAGATTTTGAAGTTCGATGACAACTCATAGCATAATGATGACTCATACATGCTTAAAATGGTGATGATGACTTCAGCCCATGACCATTGTACCCTGATCTTTACCCCAACTAACTCGAATGGCATCTACCCTATCCCTTTCAATCATTTCCCGACACCTAATAGCTATTTTGACAAGACATATAGGAATCCTTACTTTCGTAGTGTACCTAGTGTATTTATGGGCAGCTTTCGTAGCGAAAAGTGCATTTTCTCTCGTGTATTTTTTCTTACGAAAGTAGGGATTCTTAGCTAAATTGACTCTTTTGGTGTTATAAACTTGGGAAATGAAAAGTTTCAAAAAATAATGACTGATGTGACATGAAAGGATTTGAATGAGGGTGAGTTTTGGACTTTAGGATAAGATAATAAGAAAATTTTAAAATTTTCCGTAACCAACTGTTAGTATGAATTATTCGTCGAAGTGTACGAAAAAGAACCACTTTAGCTACGCATAACTAATAGCCCTAACAACAATAAAGGCTGCAAAACATCTTCAGATCTGCAATTAGTAGTTAAAGTGCTGCAACAAACAGATCTATAAATGGAAAGACATTAAGTAGAAAAGTAAAGAATTTGCTCCATGCATCCAACAGACAAGACAAGAACACGATTTTTGAATGAATTTTTATATTACAGGGCACCTGGGAGGAAACAAGAAGGTGTATCCAGATCTCCTCAATGGGATGGGTTCTTTGTAGTCCTCAGCACTTCAGATCTAAGCTTTCTCTCTCTTGTAGATGTAGAAAACCCAATGTAGAAAGTAAAGCTCAATGGGAGCAAAATGGCGGAAAAATGAGACCAAGTGTATAGATCCAGAGTGATCTAATAGGCAACAAAAGGTGAAGAATGAAGGGGAAAACCCTCCTATTTATAACAAAATATTGGGTCATTCTAGATCTTGGTGCATGATTAAAATAATGTTAACCAAATCTAGATCCACCTCTATGGAATATTTTATTATTATTTGTTGGAGGGAAAGGATGTTTGACTTGGGTCAAATCCCTTGATTAGTGAAAAATAAATAAATAAATGATTTATTTATCTTTTTAAGGAAGTGGTTGGGATATAATCAAATAAATAATGATTTAGTTGATTAATGGTGGTTGATTTGGTCATATTTAACAAGGAATATTATTTAAATAATTATTTCTAGAAAATAATAAGATAACTATGGGTTTATCTCATTAATTTCTTTGTTTTTGGGTTAAACATGACTGGGAATAATAATTAAATTATGGTTTAATTAATTATTCCTTTTGGGGTTTCTTTAATTAACATAGTGAAAGCAGTTTTACTTGGGGTAAAACTGGTCTTACATGGTGTACTTGGGTCCATCTAATGATAAAAGGTTAGATGACCAAAAAATGGTGTAACAGATTGCCCCCCAGCGTGCGAGTGTCAGGAGCAAATCGTACGACCGAAGTACGTTGTAAGAATACAATCACCAGACAACAAAAGGGGATGTCAGAGAGAGAAGTGTGAGGTAGATAGTGTGCTGAAGGACTAGACCCTGAGGAGACGAGACTCGCAGGTGCAACAAGTCTCTTTTTATGAGAGGGTACCTGTGCTGAAGGCGGCGGGGGAGGCATACCTATGTCCGCCGTGACAAAGTACAAAAGAATAGTGGGTCCAGTAAACAAGGGACCGAACCATAGAGTACAGCTGGCATAATCAAGGGCCAGATAAAGATACAATGAAGAGTCTCACATACATGCTGTGCCTGGGATAACAGCCAGGACTAGTACAATAATATCTGAGTACATGAGATAAATACAACCCAAATGCCTCCTGTAAATGGGGAAGGGCTCACAAAATCTGACTGATACATGCAAATCATAGAGGTGCTGCAAGTGGCTAAGGCCAACATCATCAAAATCTGGAGCGGCATCAACGGCTGCAATAAAGAGGTCATCCGGGCATGTGGGGGGCTACCTGCAGGGCCACCCCCTCATGAGGGCTGAGACATCTCACACACGCCCGGGAATCATCAGGAGCTGCTGCTGGGTCACTGGACTGTCCAGTATACGAATCTCGATCATGCTGAAAGGAGCTGGAGAAGCAATCAAGTCAGAGGGAGGTAAGGGATCTCCCTGCCTGATCCGAGGCACCGAACAAAAGTGGAAGCTGGAACCAAAGTACACCGCCCTCTAGACCTTGCTTCTGGAATAAATGTCCTGATGTCGACAGAAGGAGGTCCGCCGTAGGTGAGGCAATGAGAGATCCTCAACTAAGGCACGAGAGAAGAACAATAGAGCGACGGACAGACTGACACTAATGATGATAGTGGAAATGGGAAGGATGGAGTGGGGAATGGACGACTTCCCTTGTTAGAGCATAAAGGGCATGAATGACATGGCAGCGACTGACACAATATCGGAAGGGACAGGGGACAGTGGGGCTGAAGGTCATAATGTGCGACGCAAGAGAGGGACCAAGCAATGAAGGATGGAGGGCTATAGTGGGGTGTAAAAGGACGCAGGATAGACTCCATGAATGCAATGATGACTCGACTTGGATGCTCTAAACAAGGGCGACTTTATAGTGCTGCCACACAGTAAAGGCCCCAATGGGGGGCATGGAAGCATGAGTACAAGGTGGGCACTCATGACGAAAATCGACATGAACATGGACAAGTAAGGGAGCGATATGGTGCCCCAAGTACAAGTGGCGTAAGTGAGGAAATTCGATTTTAAGGAGCGGTGAAGTGACCCTTCGTGGAAAAAATGTGTCCGGGTGAAGTATCAAATCACCAAAAACTAACTAAAACCCATTTGAGAGCTCTGTGAGATCTGTCCAAACCGTGGATCCGAGATCCGGTTCAAATTGCCCCGCTATGGCCGGTGTCGCTACCCTCGCGCAATAGGCCGGTAAACACACGAAGTTAGAAATTTTAAGTTTTTAGGGTGTTATGTGAGAAAAATGACATGAAAAGAGAAAAACTAAGCAGCCGAAAAGAAGCCCTAGGGCCTGAAGTAGCTGGATATGCAGGAATATGAAAAACGACAGCGGTCGTAATTTAAAACCCGTGTGGAGTCGCCATTTGTTAGTATGAATTCTTCGTCGAAGTGTACGAAAAGAACCACTTTAGCTACGCATAACTAATAGCCCTAACAACAATAATGGCTGCAAAACATCTTCAGATCTGCAATTAGTAGTTAAAGTGCTGCAACAAACAGATCTATAAATGGAAAGACATTAAGCAGTAAAGTAAAGAATTTGCTCCATGCATCCAATAGACAAGACAAGAACACGATTTTTGAATGAATTTTTATATTACAGGGCACCTGGGAGGAAACAAGAAGGTGTATCCAGATCTCCTCAATGGGATGGGTTCTTCGTAGTCCTCAGCACTTCAGATCTAAGCTTTCTCTCTCTTGTAGATGTAGAAAACCCAATGTAGAAGGTAGAGCTCAATGGGAGCAAAATGGCGGAAAATGAGACCAAGTGTATAGATCCAGAGTGATCTAATAGGCAACAAAAGGTGAAGAATGAAGGGGAAAACCCTCCTATTTATAACAAAATATTGGGTCATTCTAGATCTTGGTGCACGATTAAAATAATGTTAATCAAATCTAGATCCACCTCTATGGAATATTTTTTTATTATTTGTTGGAGGGAAAGGGACTTTGACTTGGGTCAAATCCCTTGATTAGTGAGGAATAAATAAATAAATGATTTATTTATCCTTTTAAGGAAGTGGTTGGGATATAATCAAATAAATAATGATTTATTTAATTAATAGTGGTTGATTCGGTCATATTTAACAAGGAATATTATTTAAATAATTATTCCTAGAAAATAATAAGATAACTATGGGTGTATCTCATTAATTTCTTTGTTTTTGGGTTAAACATGACTGGGAATAATAATTAAATTATGGTTTAATTAATTATTCTTTTTGGGGTTTCTTTAATTAACATAGTGAAAGCAGTTTTGCTTGGGGTAAAACTGGTCTTACATGGTGTACTTGGGTCCATCTAATGATAAAAGGTTAGATGACCAAAAAATGGTGTAACACCA